>JAOTBA010000002.1:23669539-23687659 GCA_025629845.1 Erythroxylum squamatum | reverse complement strand
TTAATAATAATATTTAACAGTAACTATAATAATAAAAATAAAATTAATTAATATACCCACGAATAATAATAACTCTAAGAAATGGAGGGGTAGGAATGCTCTATGTAAATTATTATTCTAAAAGTATTAAATACTGTTGTGAGAAGCTTTGAGATTCTGTAAGCAGCATTAAATATTTTATAAAGCGTTAAAATTTTTTGAAGAAAAATGGAGAAGTAAGGATTGAGTTTTAATTAAGTAAGTAGATTAACGTTTTAAAAAGGGCGTAAATTTGTGAGAGAGTTGCACGTTATCCGAACAGTCATGCTATTGTCAACACAAGAGGAGCCATTTAATAAGAAAGGTTTGTTTAGAGCTCACCGGAATCGATAGTGTTAATGAAAGAAAGCAACATGCTGGCAATGATATCATTATTTAACTTAAGAAAATAAAATTAAAAGAAAGAAAATTGCACACTGCAATGGAACTGCCAGCATCTTCCCACTATCCACCTACTTGGAAGTTCCCTTAGTACTCACCTAAGACCCCACATTGTCATCACTTCCTCACTGTTGTTACCTCTATTTAAGCTCTTGTCTGATACGTCTCCGCAAATAATTTGTATATGGATGAAAGCAGTAGTAACTTGGAAAAGTATCGAGGGGTGCGGCAGCGAAAATGGGGAAAATGGGTGTCTGAAATCAGGGAGCCGGGAAAAAAAACCAGAATCTGGCTAGGGAGCTACGAGACGCCGGAAATGGCAGCTGCTGCATATGACGTTGCGGCATTACACCTTCGAGGAAGAGGAGCCCACCTTAATTTCCCGGAGCTTGCAGGTAGTTTACCGAAACCGGCAAGTTCAAGTGCAGAGGACGTGCAAATAGCTGCACAAACGGCGGCGATGCGGTTTCGAAAGATGAACAAGTATTCGGAAGGTATTGGTTGTGACGGTAGCAGCAGTGGCGGTGGGTTGGTGCCGATAAGAGTTGGGCTATCACAAAGCCAAATTGAGGCCATTAATGAGGCACCGCTGGATTCACCAAAGATGTGGATGGAGTTGGCTGCAGGGGCTCTCTTGCAAGCGGAGCCAATGATTTCTTCAGATGTTGAAGATGTCGAGTTTGCAAGCGGAGCCAATCATTTCCGCAATAATATTATTTAAAAGATAATATTTAAATAAGATGGCGAATAGTTTTTTACAAAAAAAATTATTTAGTATACTTTAAATATTATTTAACATAAATAAATTTATTATAAAATAAAATATAGTTAAAATTAATAAAAGTGCTTTTTATTTATATGTTGCCTAACAGTCTATTGTATGAAGCTCTTTTAAAAAAGTTGTTTTTTAATTGTCAGCCAAACAACCAACTGGCTTTTATAAAAAGCTTTTCTCAAAAAAGCTCTACTGACAAAAGCTTTACTGATAAAAGCTCAATCAAACGGACCCTAAGTCCGATTAATAGATTTTGAGAGTTTAATAAGCCCTTTTTTCACTACAAATTTTTTTTAATAAAAAAAGTGTTTGATTGTAAAATAAAAAAGTATTTCTTTATTAGATATAGTTTTTTTAACAGCCAAAATACAACTTTTTAAGAAGCTCAAATTTGAGACTTATCAAAAAAATCTCTTAAACGACTTTTTTGGGTAAAATTTTCAAATCAATTAATGAGCCTATTTTTTAATCCCTTTTGCCCTTATATTTTACACATAATTCTTATAATACTTACAAACTCATCTTCACATATATCTTGCAAACTCATCTTCTCTAATCTCTTGGTCAGTTGTTTTGTAACGTATAGTTTGGTATTGCAAATCTTCTTGTATTATAATAAATTGCATAATTTATTATGTATTTAACTATTTACTTAACTTAAATATTTATTTTAAAATTTATATAATAATATTTAACTTTTTTATATGTTTTAATATTTACTTTTGATATTAGTTTTACTTACGTTATAATCCATATAAAAGATTTGATTAGATATATTTTCATATATATTTCATATAGTTTAAAATTATATAATAATTAATATATTATACTTTGCATATTGTTTAATATACTTTGAATAATATTTATATCTATCAATAATTTTATTATAAAATAAAATATAGTTAAAATTAAAAGTGCTTTTATTTTTATGTTGCCAAATAGGCTACTGTATGAAGCTCTTTTAAAAAAGTTCGTTTTAAAATGATAACTAAATAGTCTTTCTTATAAAAGTTATTCTTAGAAAAGATTTATAGGAAAAGTTCTTCTAAGAAAAGCTCTACAATAGAGGCTTAATCTGTTAAGTTACCGGCTCAGACATAACCGGACTAATTTGATAACCCTAGTCCATGATTCTATGAATGAGTTACTGATATATGATTATACTGTATTGATTCGAGGCTGTTAAAATATTGCTAGTGCATTCTCCAGGCATAAGCAAAAAACTGAAATAGTTTCACTTTCACCCAAAGATACAAAGATAAAGCTATGTGAAAGTGTACTATATACAATCAAAAGGCTGTACTTTTCTCATTAGACACACACCATAACCACATCCAAGTACTACTTAACTTCAATATATCAAAAAAGATCGTAGGAACTTACGATTTTGATCCAGTTATGGAACTTGAGATGCAGATGAGACCACATTTATTCAACTGTGTGTAAAGCTATTTGAACGTGTACTACATACAATCAAAAGGCTGTATTTTTCTCACTAGACACACCATAACCACATCCAATCACTACTTTGTAACTTCAATATATCAAAAAAGATCAAAGGAACTTACGATTTCGATCCAGTTATGGAGCTTGAGATGCAGATAAGACAACGTTTATTCAACTGTGTTCCTCCTATGTCCTTCAGTGTTTGAAAGATTAGTTGCATTAACTTCGCAATCTGTTAGAGCAGCCTGACAATTCCCTTCCCATGACAGGAACAATTTCCCATTTCCACCAACACTACCTTGTGATGATGACCCTGTTTGTGGATTGAAGCAAGGCAAATCCACCCCACACTGTGGTGCAACCACCGTGCTCGGCGACAGCAAGCCACAGTCACCATCCTTAAAAATGGTACTATTGACACCCTGCTTTTGGAATGGAAATGCACCCAATTCATTATCAATCTTCCCTCTCAGGTCAACCAATAAGCTCCTGAGCCTAGAGACTTCAGCTTCAAGAATTGCCTGACCTTGAAGTTTCCTGACTAATTGCTGATTAAATACACGCAGTTTCTTAACTTCCTCTTCTAAGTAAGCAGTTTGTGCCTTCTTTTTCTCTCTGTACTTTCGCACGGCCTCTCTGTTTCCTGATGGCCTTTTGGAATTTGATTTGGAACGCTCCTTGTTCTGTCTACCTTCTTCTTCTTCAGAAGCAATAACTTGAGTGTGCGTGTGGTAACATGTATGTGTATGATTTGCATCAGGACCAGGAGGGTTACAGGTATGAGTGTGAGTACACGTCCTGGTGTTCTTCAGCAAATCGTCAAGAAATGAATCTACTGATGCTGAGCCCTGAAAATTGCTTGATGAATCTGTATTCGGTAACAAAACACGATCCGAAAGCTCAACCTCTCCATCATCCATATTGTCCCTCATCGGACCACGCCAACTTACATATACTTGCAGTTTAACGCCATAAGATAGAAAGTATCGGCAGTACAAAAACTGAAAAATTTCATGCTTTACCAGATTGGGACTGAAAGCACTAAAAATCAACTATTTATGGAAAGCTACAGTCAATTAGAACGTGATGATCTTTCCACATCATCAGTATTCACAATCAGCAAAACATGCAACAACCCACATGAGGAGAACCATCAATTATGCCCCAAACTCAATTACGAGGTTAGGGTTAGAGGAAAGAAGTCAAAAAGGAATATATCTGAGCAATTTTACGAATACCCAGATCAAAATTCTTCACAGGAAGATACACGCGAGCACAAAGAGAAGATCATGATGCTGAAATAACTCGCCTGCTGAAGAGAATCCAAGCATCAAGCATCAAGCATCAAGCATCAAGCATGAAGTGGGCAAGTAACAGAGCACAGCACTTTCTAGTGCACAAACATCAGAAAAGATGGATGATCAAATTGCAAAGTTAGAGAGAGAATATTTAGATGCGTTGCTGGTAAGGTAGCACTTGTAATAGAAGATTCTGTAATGGCTAATCTCCAACTTTTATCATATAAGTGGAAGCAACAAGCTCCTCTAACATGCTTCTGGAAATCCGGGCTTATTAGTCCTTTCCTTCCAGGGCATTCCTAACCCTGTGGACTATTCAACCGCTAACTCTCAACTTTTTGCCCACTTATAGGCAGTTGACAACTGCCCAACGGCCTTTTGAAATTAGAGACTGATGATGACGTGCTTGCCAACGATCGATGGTGGTGGAACTTCGATCGAGTTGAGTTGACATATAACTTCAGTTTAATCCGAATTTTTCTAATATATATTTTTAATTTAAAATTTGATTAGATTATGTAGTGAAATAATTAAGTTGTCAATAAATTCGCAGACTATTCCTAAATTTTCCTTCCCGCAGGTAAATAAGAATCACAACTGTAAAATAATAAAAACATCGACGTTTGGTAACGTAGTTCGGCACACTTTGCTTACGTCTGCGGAGCCCTCACCTAGTTTAATAACTTTCACGAAGGGGTGAGCATTTGGGTAATTCGGGCCAAATTTACACTGTTTGGGTACGGCCCGAATTACCCGAAATTTTTTTCGTCTTACCCGGCTCGAACCCGAATTTTCCTTTACCCGAACTTACCCCCGGCCCGAACCCGAATTTTACTTTACCCGAACTTACCCGGCCCGAACTTACCTGAACTTACCCGAAATTTTCTTTTCCATTTTCTGCATTTGAACGAGAGCCTCAAATATATAATCTTTGATGCAACTCTATCCATAGAGGAAAGGCATTGCAACCCTAATGCTCCTTAACTTGTAAGATGTTTAATGCAGGTTCATTCGAAATTGGATTAAAATTTTCCCACAGAACGCTCCATCATATTGAAGTGGAAGAAAATTCAAATGGCACCACTAACTCTAGCAAACAAATGAAGGAAATTCTCAAATTCATACTAATCTCGCACAGAGTACAAAGCTTTATATTAGAAACAACGTTTCTATCGACTAAAAATAAAACTGCATTTACCCAGGCTGCTCGTTGACAAATCCAGTAATCAGTAATCACACTTTGGAATGGCATTGCATCGACAAATATAAGAATAAAATTCAAATGGTATGACTTTTTAATAGCTCCTAAGAATTCAAGTACGCTCTTTTCCTGTTATCAGAAATATCAAACAGCAGCAGTACAAACAGATCTGCTGGGAGATAGGAATTACCGTAGAGGTGCGAGTCTTCATGGACAAGGACGAACCCCCAGTAGCTGCCATGGTGAGACGGTAGAGAGCTTTGGCTGGACAGAGAAAGAAGTGAGAGACGGAGAGAACGAGGCAAGTGAGACCAAGAGAGACGGAGAGAACGAGGCAAGTGAGACCAACTGACCAAGAGAGGCTAATCGTAATCGGGGCTGGATGGAAACGAGGCAAGTGAGACTGAGACGGTGAGACCAAGTGATTTTTTGTTACCTGTTAACAGAAGTTAGGGAAAGTGATGAGAGAGAGGGGAGAGTCGGAGAGAACTTCTAAAGGGGAGAGACCGAGAGAAAACCCTAACAGAACTTTGGTTGTAGCTTATATAGTAAAAGACAATTCGGGTAATCGGGTAACCCGAATTGTTTTCGGAGTTACCCGTTATTACCCGAAAATAATTTGGGTAATCTGGGCTCGGCCCGATTTACCTGAATTTTTCATTTTCCTTACCCGAATTAATTTGGACCGGGCCGGGTAATCCGGCCGGCCCGAATAGTGCTCAGCCCTATATTTAATAGCTTTCATTTGTTTGGCCTCTTTCAAAAAAGTTCCTACCACATCCTCATCCACCACGTCCCTGTCCACCCTGTCCACTTCTGTAGACACCTCTGTAGCTATCTTGATTTCCCCTACTTTATTGGTAGCTAATTTGATTACCACCAATAGATAACTTGCTTCGCAAAGCTTGTTCCAAATCATCAGTATTTTCATTTTGGATTATTCTTAGCTCATAAGCTTTAAGAGAGCCTATAAGCTCATGAATAGATATTTGTGACAAATCCTTTGATTCTTCAATGGCAGGGACAATATAATCAAACTTTCTTGTCAGTGACCGTAAGAGTTTTTCCATCACCCTCACACCGTCAAGAGCTTGTCTATTTCTTTTCATCTTGTTCGTCATCATTTTCAGACGAGTAACGTAGTCACTAATTTTTTCGGAACTTTGCATTTTTAACGTTTCAAATTCAGTTTCAAGAGATTGGAGCCGTATCTTTTTAGCTTTTTTGACTCCGTGAAGAGATTTATGTAAAGTTTCTCATGCGTCTTTTGATGTTTTTCATTAGATATTTTTTCAAATGTTGATTCGTCAACTCCTTGAACGATAAAAAACAAGGCCTTCTTGTCCTTCTTGCGTGATTCTTTAAGTGATGTACTTTGCGTATTTGATAAATATGTTTCTACAGTTGCATCTTCAGACTCAATGCTCAATGTAGTCCTCTTCAACAATCTCCCACAAATCTTGTATTCTGAGCAGTACCTTCATTTGGATGCTCTAATTTCCATAATTTGTCTTCGTCAATTTTAGAATTTGAGGCTAAATCATATTGTTCATTTTCACGTTCTTAAAACGTAGTCATGAACTTGGCTTTGATATCATTTGTTGGGAAAAAATAAAAATAGACAAGCTACTAGAAAATAAGCAGCAATATATATTGAAATTTTTTTTTTTACAAACTTTGAGTTGTAGCTCTCTACCTCTTTCTCTCTCTTATTCTATTTTCATTTTACTTTTCTCTACCTTTTTCACTTCTAAAACACTACCGGGACAACCCCTTTTATAACCATCAAAATCAGTTTTGTTCGTGGACCTTAACACCCCAAAGCTAACTAAAAAACTACCAAAATAAATGAAATTAGAGCTACATCACAACCATAATAAATGAACGTTGACAGCTAGCAAAAGTAAAGGAGAATTGCTATACTCAACTATTGTATCTAGAAAAACCTATAAGCTTCTATCGGGTTTGACTTCTAACACCATTAGGCTTCTTCGCCTGCTGCAGGTTCTAAGAAAGGAAGGATACATCTGATACAAGTATGTAAATTACCATTTACCACATTTTAAGTTATAATCTGATTCTAACAAGTAATTGTGTATGGAAGTTGGAATTTATTTTATAAGGATGGAAGAAGAAGTCTATTTGTAAACAAGCAGTAAACAACAGCCTGTGGATTTCCAAGGGAGGGATAGCCTTAATGTTTGCGAGTCTGCTCATATGGACTTCACATCTTTAAATGCAGTTACTGAATATTTTTCTTACATGAATAAGCTTGGAGAAAGTGATTTTGGACCTCTCTATAAGGTATAGAATAACTAAGTGTTTAAATTGTGAGTTCTGAAATACAATAGAAAAAATATTACTCTTTCCATTTTGTTTATTCCATGTATCAATGTAATTCTAAGTGATAGTAAGGAAGTAGACTTTCAATTTGCTCTGAACAGGTGAGGAGGCCTTCATTAATAAGCTAATGTTTATTAATAAGGTAATGTTGATAATGTAACTGCAACGCAAAAATCGAGTGAGACTTCTCGGCTTTTGTGTTGATGGAGAAGAAAAATTGCTTATGTATGAATTTATGCCTAACATTAGCCCCAGATGCTTTCCTTTTTGGTCAGTTTTCTTTACAATGTTTACTTAACCTAATATGATTTTAATCTTCTAGCATCTTATTATTGCAACCTCCTTCTTAAAATGTTGATGAATAACAACATCAATGTATAAATGATCTGATTTTAGACAGCGAGAAACGATGCCAAATAAGTTAGAACATACGCATTAATATCATAATTGGAATTGCCAAGGGAATGCTTTATCTTCATGAAGATTCCAGGCTTAGAATCGTTCATATGGATCTAAAGGCTAGCAACATTTTACTGGACAACAGTATGAATCCAAAAATCTGAGACTTTGGAATGGAAAGGGAATTTGGAGGAAGTAAAGGCGTAGCCAACACTGTTAGAATCACCAAAACATAGTCCACACACATGTTGCTTCTGTAACTATTTCTTTTCTCTCAGGAGTTTGCTATACATTTGAAACCTATATGCACAATGTAGTTAACACAAGTTTTAACTAGTCATTTAAAACTTCTTTTTTGTGAATATAACTTTAATAAATAAAAGTAAGAAACTCATTACCCTTTTTTTATAATATCATATAAATGACAAAATTTTAAAATCCACCTTAGAAACAATACTTTAATATAACTTTTTTTAGTAAGAAAAGGTGGGCAAAGCTCACAAAAGCAAAAAATTACCTAATATAAGAGACGCCTATTAAATCATGATCAATCCATCTACCAACACTAGGGGGACTTGACCCAAAACATGAAAACCAGGAGGAAAAACATAAGCAAGATGGGAAAGGGAGTCAGCAGCAAAGTTCCCTTCTCTGTAAATGTGAGTAAGTTTCACATTATTGAAGCACTTCAATAAGGCTAGAATTCTGTCAACAAGAGACGAACAACCTGAATTTGCTTGAACACCACCAGTCAACATCTTGACAACAAGTTCATTATCACATTCAACAAGCACAACCAAATAAACAAGATTATAAGTGAGTTGAATACCATAATAAAGAGCCCACAACTCAGCACGAAGAATAGAACAACGACCCGTCTTGAAAACAAACTCATGTTTCCATCAACCATTATGATCACGAATCAAATATCCACCTGTAACAATCCCCGTGGAGGTAGCCAAAGAAGCATCAGTGTTGAGTTTCATAAAAGGAAAATGTGTACATTTCCAAAAAATTAACCTTGAAATCGAAGGACTATTATTCTCCAAAGGCAGCCTGTTGAAGGTATCCTGAATTAATTTAGCTTCAGAAATAGTACTCTACAAGGTATTAAAGATGGAAGGATCACTAAAATTAAACACTCTATCATTCCTTCATTTCCAAAGGTTCTAGCAACCTAAGCCGAAAATAGTAGGCCAACTAAGATGATCATGAGAGAGATGAGAGCTTTTCATATTCAATAACAACCAATCTTCTAGATTAACATTCTAGAAGAGCTCAAATTATTAAAATCAGTAAAAAGGTGCCAGAACTGAACACCAACATGACAATCATGAAGAATGTGTAGAAGGGTTTCGGGCTCGTCGTTGCAAATATCACAACTCCCAGAGTCACTTAAGTGTCTTCGGTTTCTTTCATCGATAGTTAAGACGCTATTATTGAGGGCTAGCCAAAAAAACATTCTGATTTTTTTAGGGCCTTGCCACTTCCAAATCAGGTTCCAAGGAAAGTTATGAGAAGGAATATAATTAACGGAAAGGAAATCATACGCAGACCTCAAAGTAAAACCTCCTGAAGAAGACAGACCCCAAAAAAGGGAATCCTTACCACAGATTTACAAATACCATGGGATAGTCTTTCCAGGCATAACACAAAAAGGTAAGGAGACAGGAGACACCCTTGTCGTAGACCTCGAGTCAGCAGAATGTGATCCGTGATGCTCATATTCCATAAAAGCTGCATAGAGTTACCAGAAACACACTTCATGATAGTATTGATGAGGGCTTAGGGTATTCCTACCTCATGAAGGTATCAAGTAAAAATTCCCACCAAATTCTATCATATGCCTTTTCAAGATCAACTTTTATTGCCATACAACCGTTTTTCGAACTCATGTTTCTCGTAGAGTGAATAACTGCCTGAGCAACCACAATATTATCAGTAATATGTCTACCTGGAATGAAGCTAGTTTGAGCAGGCCCAATCACTTAAGGCATGATCATCTTGATTTTATGAGCAATGGTCTTAGTGATTAATTTATACATTACCGTGTAGAGAGCAATTGGCCTGAACTAGTCAATTTGCTTGGGAGCCTCCACTTTAGGAATAAGGCATAACAAGGTCTTATTAATATTAAAATCAATATCTCCTCCAAAAAAAATGTTTTTGACTTCATTGCACACATCCCTGCCTACAATATTCCATTGGGACTGATAAAAAATCGCTTGATACCCATTAATACCTGGTGCTTTCCAAGGCTTCATATCGAAAAGAGCTCTTCTAATATCCTCATCACCAATAGGTTTGTTAAGAAATTCCACGGTATTATGGTCGCAAACAGGGAAACTCCCTCTGATAGGATAAGACGACTGGAGTGCTGTATCATCTCTGTACAACCTACTAAAGAACTGCAAAGCAATGTTCTGAAGAGCCTCCTAGTCACTTACCCAGTTTCCCTCCTCATCCTTGAGAAGTTCAATCCGATTCCGCTTCCTCCTTTTAACAGTTTTCATGTAAAGGAAGGTAGTGTTGCGATCTCCCCATTTAATCCAATCGATACGAGACTTTTGCATCCAAAGGAGCTCCTCCCTGTGAAGAATGATATCCAGGTCAGCTTTGAGCTGATTATAAGTATTCATCATATCAAGCGATGGCCGTGTATCCAGCATACATTCCACAGTAGCAATCCTATATAACAACTTGCTCTTAATTCTGAAAATATTCCCAAACACTTCAGAATTCCAGACCTTCAGATTATCGGTCAATTTTGAGAGAGAAGAGGACAGCTGAGAATGAGATTCCCAACTATTCTTCACAAATTCACTAAAATCAGCATGAGTTAACCAAACCGCAACAAATTGGAAATGTCTATTTGCTAAAGAAGGAGAAAAACTGCAAGTCTGCAAAAGTAAGGGACAATGATCAGAGTGAATACGAGGGAGATGGGTCACAGTAGCTTCCGGAAATGCCAACCTCCAGTAAGCGTTACAAATATTTCTATCAAGTCTCTCCCTAATAAAACCTCTTCGCCAAGTGTAATCAGAGCCTTTATACCCCAAATCAATCATATTAGTGTCTTGAAACCAAGTAGAGAACTTCCGGCATACCCCGATTTGATTAGGAGACCCCCTTTCTTCTTATGAGAATAAAGAATGGCGTTGAAATCACCAATCAGAACCCAAGGGAAGGAAATAGCAGTATAGATGAAGAAGAGGCTCCCATAACTTAGCACGACAAGATAGAGTAGGATGCCCATAAACAACAGACAGAAAAAATAGAAACTTATTATTCTGAGAGATCGAGATGAGAACAAATTGTTGATTGCTGATTACCATCTCAATGTCATAAAAATCATCCCAAAGAATCCAGATACCCCCAGAAAAGCCTGTTGCTTCAACCCGATGAGAAAAAGTGAGACCAATTCTACTAATACATCTATCAGCTTTAAGTCCACAGATTTTCGGCTCAAGGATAATAACAACATGAAGATTATGTTTCGTGATGAAACACTTCAGAGTTTTCACAAATTGGGGCTTACCCGCCCCTTGACAATTCCAAGAGAAAATAGTCATTAAAAAGAAGAGAAGGCAGAAAGGATACCTCGTTAATCTCTTAGATAAGGATCAACATCATCATTCTCACATGGCATAAATTCCTCAAAATCCTTGTCTAAAGACAAGTTATTGGTAGCTCGAGTTCTAGTATTTGCTTCCAAAATGGGAACATACACAATCATGGAATCATTCGGTGGTCTTCCTAGAAGCTGTGCACCCAACTTATCATCAGCAAGGATAGCGCCCAAATCGGTAGACATAGCAACAGCTTCCTTGGTAATGCCAGTCTTGGATCTCATAACTGTAGACAACGTTGAGACAGCCATTCCCACAACAGAATGATTTTTCTTGTTCAAGGTAGAAGGGAGGGTAACAATGTCTTTTTCCAAGGCATGCCAATTTTTGAACTCAAAGAAATCTCCTAAAGTGGGCTTAGTAATTCGCTCTTTAGTGGATGGTCCGACATTTTCCTTATTAGAGGAGTAAGATGGGTCCCTATTACTTCCATGCTTACAGCCCAAACTTCTTCCTCTGTTCGATGAACCCCTTTACCCACGTGCGAGAGTAAAATTCCCTTCATGTAAAGAATCATGCACCGGATCAGTATTTCTAGGAATCCCCTGAACAGATTCTACATTACCTTCTAGAATCTCGACATCCTTTTCAGTTAAAATAAAATATCTGGATCCCTGCTTCTCATCTTGACCCTTGAACCCATGATTTTCGCCTTGATTACTCGGTTTCCTCTTCTGCTTTTCAACCACCATCCACGGACCAAAGTCATCTTTCCCTGTCTTGGAGTTTGTCACCGGAGAGTTATTCTCATTATGTGGCAATTCCTTAAAGGAGCAATGAGTATCAAAGTGACCATGTCGACCACAAGAGAAACAAACTTTAGGAAGATTTTCATATTCAACTAATTGAACTTCACCATCAATCTCAAACTTCGATACAAAAGGTTCCATAAGGTCAACTGAGACTTCCACCCGTGCAAACCGAACTCTTTCAAAATCACTTGTATTAAAGTCAATTTTAAGAACAGGACCTACCACTGCCGAAATGGCTTTTATCACATCTTCCGGGTAATACTGCAAAGGGAGTTCTAGAAGACGAATCCAGACTATAGTCTTGCCTACATAAGGGTTCTGCACTCTGAAATTAGGAGTGCAAGCTGGACAAGTAGATACCTACCCATAATAACCCAGGGACCTCCTAAAATAGCATGATTATATTCCACCTCGTTATTAAACTGGATCAGAAAAAAAACCTACCAACATCAAGAGTTTTAGCCTAACCTAAGTTTCAAATTGTACCAAGCCTATAATAGAGCAACTTGTAGCCAATGTCCCTCCCAAGAAGGCGAACAATCACATCATTGTCCAAATTTTTATTAATCTTATTGGTAAGAGCCATGGAGAGAGTAACTTTAGGCATATTACCCATTTTATCAATCAGGACATCAACCTTCCCGACCGCTATCTTCTTGGCGGCCATAACATCTTCTATGGTCGACTCTAACACAGCACCAGCCATCAAACTATCCCTGTATCCATGAGAGGCAACACCTGGGTCTCGGTGTTTAACTTTCTTGGTTTCTCTATCTTCTTCCATAACCTGCAAATTCGAATTCCCTAGAGGACTTGTCATTCTGGAGTCTTAGCAAGAGACGACAGCTGGGTGGTGGATCTGAGCTTTGGCGATCTCCTCCACGCAGCGTTGATCCGTTCCCTTTTGTAAAAGCCTGGGATCTTTGTTTCTTCGACCGAGGATGGAGTGTCGGCTGAAAGTCGCAGCTTTTCTCTTTTCAAGTTTAAGTGAAGTAGACTTTGAGTAAACTAAAGACAGGAGTTGACGAGATCGAAGGGACGGATTTAGGAAACAAAAATAACCACATAGAAACAATCAAACTCTCAGATCTACGCTCGCTACTGTTCTTCGTCGAGGTATAGAAGAGAGAGAAATCAGAAGCTCGCGTTACTGTTCATCGCTTTCTCGTGTTACTGTTCATTGCACTCAATATTGAATATAACTTTAGTATTATTAATTATCAATCTTCATATCTCTTCTTTGTTCAAGAATGACATCCAAATTCAAAAACTCTTTTCAAAACTTTAGAAAGTTTAAGCAAGTCTATTTATATGTATATTAATAAAAAATAGTGAATGAAAAGTCTTGATTTTTCTTTTATCTTAAACGAAAGGAAAACCAATAAATAAATAAAATCTTATCAACATTAATACCATTTAAATGTCAATAACATGAAAAGAAAACTCTTGATCATGCAATTAACTTCTCAGTTATGAAAATAAACAATTAATGCAAAACTTTATTTTATAGTACAATTTTAATGACATCTTATTAACATTAATACAACATATAACTCCCTTGAATTTTGTTAGGGTGGGCTCACACACTTAGATATGATGATTGGTTTTATGATTAACAGATGATGATGAAAGAAGACTCTTAACATTTTTTCACTTACCAAAAGGAAATAGAGTAGACAAAGATTCTAAAATTTTTCTTTTTAAAATGATAATATTAGAGTAATCAAATATAATTATTATAAAATTAAAATTTTAACTACATTCTTAATTTTTTATTAGCAAAAACATAATATTAAATTATTTCAAATGATATATTTTAGAGCAATCCTTTCTGATATGCATTTGGACGAATTTATTTGCTTTATATATATATATATATATAGACATAGAGTATCATTTACAACATAGTATAAGGGGCATTTTAAAAGTCACAACTGGACATATTATTAAGGAAAACCTGGTGTACCCTAGTCGACATGTTCCAAGCTTTAAAATATTAGTTACAGGATAGTCTTGTGCAGATAGATGACAACTAGCGTTATAATTAATTCATTCTCTAAAGTTTGTAATTTGCATATATGATATCTATTCATTCATAAATTTTTGTTAAATAGTAGATATATGCACCTGAGTACGTAATGGAGGGTTGGTACTCCACCGAATCAGACGTTTTTATCTTTGGAGTTCTCATTTTAGATATCATAATAGGAAGAAGGAATGTTGGGTTTCATAAATCAAAGCGCGCTCCTAGTCTTTTAGAATACGTCAATATATATATATAGAAAATTTTAATAGGATACATAACTTAGATGTATTTACATGTCTAATTTGAAGTTGCAGGCATGGAAAATATGGAATGATGGAAATAAATTTAGGTTGGTGGATCATTTGCTAAGTGATTTATATAGACATAGTGGGTGTTGATACAAACGTCAGATTGGGACATGAACTTTCACTGAAGTTGATCGTCAATACCTATTGCACGGTAGTCTCACTTAGGTCCGCTTAAGCAAGACTTCAGCCTTCAACAACTCTAGAAGTTTTTACCTCGCACACTCGAAGAAACAATGCTACGGAAGCAATAAGAAAATAAAGGCAACAAGAAAACAAAAGAGATACGGTAAAACCAACAAGAGAGATACGGTAAAATCAACCTTTATATTACTTTCCCTCAAAAGAATACAAGGAATACTCTCTCTGACTGAATGAGGAGAGCAAAAATTAAATGAGCTACATATAGGCACTCTAACTTGGAAGCCAAGTTACATTCAAAATCTCACTTAAATTGAACTGCCTAAGATCATACTAAGATCACGTCTATCTATATCAGATTAGATCACGTGGACCAATTGGATGACACACCCATCCAAATAGGGCTCTAACTGATAAAATAGAATCTACAAGATAACAGAAAGATAAAGTTCACATTCAAATAGGAAACTAGCATCCTTATCCTCGATGATCTCCACTATCTTTAGATGTTGAGTCCCATGGCAACTCTAACTCCTAGTTGTCGTCACATCATCCAAGATCTCCCCACGATTTCTATCCGTTAATGATGCAGTGTGATCTTGCCAAAGCCCACATAGCACACTGGCCTAATCCAATGCTTCCCATAATAAGTCCACTAATCGTGGTCCATTCATCCGAGCATGGGCCAAGTCCTTAGTCCATCAAGTCCTTAGCCTGGGTCGAGTCAATCTTCACAAGGTCCGAGATTTTACCAAAATTCGTACTAAGTCTGATCCTACTCGCCCATATTTGCCTTAGTATTTTCACATGCCTCCCTCATGCGTGTAATCCAGTTAAACTTCCTTTTAAAGCGCATCGTGAAGGTCGCTAAGAAGTGCTCTGAAGTTTAAGGGTCTATCAAACCACCCCCACTAGATGGATTTGACACCCTCATCGAATTAGTCTAAAGGTAAGTATTTACCTGGTCCTCGAATTGCCATAATGTCGTATCTTTCTCCCACATAGTTTATGCGACAAGTTTACCTTTCCACTGAATAAAGAACTTGGTATGTCGGTCCGTCGTTTATTCTTGTGTTGACCCATTGTTCGATGATCTAGGACCTTCTCCACTTGATCCTTGAACTGTTTCCTGACAGCCAGTGGAAGTCGCTTCACCTCAATCCTATTCGGATCTAATGCATCCTCATAGTAAGGCTTAAGAAAACTAATATGAAAAGTATATTGCTCGAGCAGTTAAAGGTACACCCTACTTTGTGTGGCACTTTAAAAGGACCATCATACTTCAGCAGCAAACCCCTATGAACTTGCTTACTTGAGATCTTCTTCCAAAGCTGTGGGGTTAGTTTCAACAAAACTTTATATCCCACATCAAATTCTAATGGTCTCCTCTGAAGGTCCGCTTGCTTCTTCATCTATCGAGAAGCTTTTCGAAAGTTGTCCCTCATCTCATCCAATAATTCTTGCTTCTTCTTTGCAAACCTATGCGCCACAGGACATTTGTCACTTGTCCTTTGTTGAGCAATCTCTAGTGGTGTGAGAGGCTATGGTCCCAACATAATCTCAAAGCCAAATATCTATGCAAGTTATAGCAAAACTGTGCAGTATCAAGTAAACTCAACCAGTTACGTTGACTTGCACTTACATAATATCATAGGTACTCCTCTAACAAACCGTTGATCCTTTCTGTTTGGCTATTTTTTCGTAGGTGATTTGCTGTTGAAAAATTCAAATCGCAACCCACCATAATAAAAAGGGACGTATAAAATCAGCTTGTAAATGTGGCGTCTCAGTCACTCATAATATCCGCTGGAACTCCGAAATACTTGACCACATTCTTGTAGAACAGCTTAGCCGCAACATTTGAGGGACAAGTCACAGGAGTTGGAACGAAGATCGCATGCTTGGAGAATCTGTCAACCACTACCATGATTGAAGCCATGTTGTCTACCTTCAAAAACTCACTAATGAAATCTATTGAAACTGACATTCGCGGTTTCTAAAGGATGGATAAGGTTCGTAGTAATCCGGCTTCCTTCTTCCTCTCCAGTTTATCCTACTGATAAATGAGGCACGTCTTGACGTAACATTCCACGTCATTCTCCATCTTCGGCCAAAAATAGGAATGATATAGGAGTGCTAGCATCCGTTGGACTCCTAATGACCAGCCCACTACGAGTCATGTGTCTCCTTCAATAACTATTTCTGCAATCCACCAAAGCTCAGCACATATACTTGATTACTCTTAGTCATTAAAAGTCCATCATCATCGAGCCAAAACCTGCGTACAACACCTTCCTTAACTTAAGAAATCAACTTACAATATATGATTTCTAGTGGAGCTACCGCCTTAATTTTCTCTAACAAGTTGGACTTCATCCTCGTAACCGAATAAAGGGTCGCAAATACCTCCTTCCTACTCAAGGCATCTGCCACGTTGTTGTGCCTTCTCGGTTTATGCTCCCATACAAAGTCATACTCAGCAAGAAACTCCTGCCACCGGGCTTGTTTTGCAGATAATTTCTTTTGAGTCCTAAAAAATGTGTTAATAACATTATCCATTCAGACAACGAACATGGTTCCCAGCAAACATACTGCTATATCTCAAGATAATAAACCACCGCAAGCATCTCCTTCTCGTGCGTTGAGTAATGCTACTCTGCACTATTAACCTTTTGACTCCTCAAATGCTACCAGATGACCCTCTTGTACAAGGACTCCGCTAATGGCTTTGTTTGAAGCATCAGTATGTACCTCAAATGAAAGATCAAATATGGGCAACTTCAATACAAGTTCAGTTGAAATAGCGACTTTAAATTTTTTTAATGCCTCCTTACATGCACTCGACCAATACCACTTTTGCTTCTTCTTCAACAAGTCCGTCAATGGCGCTGCTTTCTTAGAGTATCTCACAATGAACCGCATATAGTAGTTCACCAAGCTAAGAAAACTCTGCAATTCTCGTACTGTCGTGGGAGCCTGCCATTCAACTATCACTTTCACCTTTCTCGAATCCATCCTGACCTGACCCTTGCTCACCATGTGACCCAAGAATTTGATCTCCAACTAAGCAAAATCGCACTTCTCCATCTTCACGTAGAGCTTATGCTGCCTTAGTTTTTTAAACACCTGCCTCAAGTGCTCCACATGTTCTACCATGTTAGTGCTATACACCACGATGTCGTCTAAGTAGACCACCACAAACTTATCCAACAAGTCATACAACACATTGTTGGATCCCGTTTCCGGAACCCAACTTACATAACTAGATCATAACGAACCCCAATTTATTAACTTGCTCTGATACCACCAATGTTGGGACCGAACCCAACTACTTAACGAAACGAATCGAATCGAATCGAATCATAGCTTAACTAACTGATCGCTT
>JAOTBA010000002.1:23584539-23595453 GCA_025629845.1 Erythroxylum squamatum | reverse complement strand
CTTAATCAAGTCTATACATCTTGTTATTATCAAAACATAAGTGGAATTAATCTTGTCAACCACCATTGGTCCAACACAAATGGATTCAACATTTGGTGATATACAGCTTCGAAGGTCAACAAGGGATAAAGGGCCTTTTATAAGGTATCCAAGTTTAGAATACCTATTGATTATTACTAAAAGGGAGCCTAAAAATGTGAAAGAGGATGCATTTTGTGAAGAGAAAGATCTTTGACTCGCAGCTATGAAGGAAGAAATCAATTCTCTGAAGAAGAATGATACAAATGAGCTTGTGAAGCTTCCAAAAGGAAAAAAGGCACTGGAGAGTAAGTGTGTGTTCAAGATAAAGAAAGATGGTGACAATTTAGTAAATCGCAAGGCAAGGCTAGTGGCGAAAAGGTTTAGTCAAAAGAAAGGTATAGATTTTGATGAAATCTTCTCACTAGTAGTCAGGATGATCTTAATTCAAATAGTTTTGGGTTTAATTACCTATTTGTATCTTGAACTCAAGTAATTGGATGTTAAAATAGCCCTTTTACAAGGAGATTTGGAAGAAGAGATATATAAAATACGTTGAAGAAAAGCTTATATGGGTTAAAACAAGCTCTAAGGTAATGGCATCAAAAGTTTGATTTTTTATGATGCATCATGGTTACAAATAAACTTATGTTGATGCTTGTGTGTATTTCAAAAGGTTCACATGTGAGAATTTCATCATTGTTCTTCTAAATATTGATGATATACTGATTATGAGTCAAGAACATGGAAGAATCCAAAATTTAAAGGAGGATTTGTCTAAATTTAGGATATGCAAAATATATTTTAGGTATGAAGATAACTCGAGATAGGAAGAGTAGGAGATTATGGTTGTCTTAGAAGAGATATATTGAATGAGTACTAAAAAGATTCAATATGAAGCATGTCATGCCAGTTAACACACTACTAGCACCTCACTTCAAGCTGAGTAAGCGTGCATGGACGTCCCTTAACAGAAAAGGAGAAAAATAGTATGTCTTCTAATATATACTCATTTGTAGTTGGGTCTTTGATGTATATAATGGTTTGCTAAGGCCAAATATTGCACAAGTTGTTGGGATAGTAAGCATATTCTTGTCAAATCCAGGGAAAGTTCATTAGGAAGCAATGAAATTGATTCTAAGATACTTAAGAGGCACGTCAAAATGGAATCTGTGTTTTGGTGATAGTGAGCCAACTCTAGAAGGTTTTACTAATGTAGATATGGTTGGAGATCTTGATGGAAGAAATTTCAGTTCAGGTTTTCTGTTCAAGTTTGTAAAGGGAGTCATCTCATGACAATCTAAGTTACAAAAGTGTATAGTTTTATCTACGACTAAAGTAGAGTATGTTGTTGCAGTGGAAGCTTGTAAGGAGATGTTTTGCTGAAGAGGTTTCTTCAAGAGTTGGAAGTGAAGTAATAAGACTAAGTAGTATTTTGTGATAATCAAAACTATTAATCACTTAAGCAAAAATACTATGTATCATTCCCACACAAAGCATATAGGTGTCAGATATCATTATTTAAGTTCTATGATTGAGAAGCAACAATTGGTGTTAAAGAAGATTCATATAGACATGAATGGCTGATATATTGACTAAAGCTGTTCTCAGAAGCAAACATGAGCTATATAATAAGCTTATAGGGATGTCTCTCAAGTAGATGTTGGAGAATAACATATCTTCCCTATGATTGGGCTAAAGGGGGAGATTGTTGAGTGTCCAATCTTATTTTGAGACTTTCGATGATCGTAGATTCCTTTATAGTTTGTGGGAATAACGAACAAGTGAAGACAAGATGGATAAAGCTCTACTAGGGAGAGACACGACTGTGTCCTTAACATACACAGTTGTGTATATTAACTGTGTAAGGGCTCGCATTAGTGTAGAGTGATACATGACCATGTCATCTGCGTATAAAGAAAAACCTGAAGAGCGAAGACATGCATGATCGTGTACATGCCCATGTTCATGAAATACACGACCTCATATGACGATCATGTATCTCTATGTGACCATGTACATCTGCGAGTGAGGTGATGCTGAATAGATGTGATCATGTACACGAGTGTGTATACGATGATGTACAGTGCAGGAAAACCTACTTCGTGACATAAAAGAGGAAAATATTTAGGTTTTACATGAGAGTGCAATTATAATGTACAAAAGTGTGGAAAAAAATATGGAGAGAGAGTAAATATTGTTGTATTCTCATCATTTTTTATTATTTTTTAAATTGGTTAAAGTGTTTGTTGATTATTATATTTTGTTGATTATTATATCAACTTTAGTTTAAATCCTAAAATTTTGTCAGAGAACTTGTCATTATGAAGTGAGAGATCAAACTTTATAAATCTTTATTTAAATTTAGTGGATTTACTTGTCAGGACTAGTGATTTTTTCTTTATACCGGAAGTTTTTTTAAAGTAAATTAGTGTTTGTTTTATTATTAAAAAATTTTAATTTTTAATATTTAATTAATTTTTAAAATAATTGTTTTTCTGTCTTCTACGGCATCGTACTATCAAGAAATGAGCATTGAGAAAAGAGAGAGCATGACTTCTTTTCAATTGGTGGCTTGAATTTCATAGAAAATAATTGTTAGCCATAAACATTTTAATATCTTATAGAAATTAAAACCAAGCTCCACGTACAACACACTAGCTATCTGCTCCTACTATGGCTTTCCTTCTTTGTAGCTAATATTAATTAGATTGCTGATGGGAAATACAGGTATTGCCACAGTAATATGGACAGAACTCCTGGGATCGAGATCCAAAGTAAGTGACGTGGTTGCCCTACAAAATCCATAATTGAAAGCAAAAAGATTAGAGACAATTAAGCGTGAGAAATATAAAGGAAAAGCGAGGGTTATGCCTTTTTCTCAACCAAGCCTGTATTTTAGTTGCGTTATTTATTTACTCTTAAACGTTTAAAATAGGAAAGAATAATAAAATATCTACGTACTGCCGTCTTCACAGTATTTACTTATTTTCAAGATTTAGTCAATATCAATATTAGCTGAGAATGATGTCTTTTATTTGGTGGCACATAAGCTCCAGAAGGGTAGAAACAACGGATAGCCGCTTAATTATCAAGAAAAAATTAACGACAGTGACTTTGCTCGTAATCTGAAACATGGAAACGGTTTTTTTTTTCCTCATAATTGAGAAGAGAAAGTGACTGGAATTATCATTTGCTCATTATGGGTGAAGATATCGATGGAGTGAGACAAGAAGACGGCTAATGATGTCTCATTAGTTGCTCGGAGAGATGAAAAAAGCAGTTATAGGTGAAAACAAAGGGACAAACTGACGCAAGGAACTATTGTTCATACTACGCCAATGACAAAATAAGGAGGGAAAAAGAAGGAAATTGTGATGTTCTCAGTTCGGGTTGCCGTAGGAGAACAAGTGCAGCAAATGGACATGATTATTATAATTCTTGACGAACTTCATAAGAGTTTTGGCAGCCGCCTATGTTCTATCATCACTTACGAGCGATCTCCAGATTCTCTTAACTATGTAATAGTGGCTCAACCTAAGAGATTAAGAAAAAAAACAGATTGATAATACCTTCTGTGTTTGAACTTGAAGGATGAATTATTTTCGGTGAAGATACCGGTACTTCAGCTGGTTGTTGTGGTTGTGGCACGAACTGAGAGTCGAAATGAGGATCGAAGAATAGGTATCTCTCGTACCTAAACTGACAACTGGGTGCGAACACTCTTCCTCCTCGTTTCCCATTACAACAACGAACAATGAGCTGAGTGGCCAAACCTATACAGTCCGCGCATCTATCCCTCGATAATTCAGGAGTGCACTGAACCATCGCATGCAATGTTTGGCCATAGATGGTAGTCACGCGTCCGGCCGCGAACTTGCTCTGATTTCCGGAGGCAGCACGGTCTGTCAGATAATCTAACAGGGAACTCAGAGCCATATGGTACTGAGTTACCTGAGAATTGCTGACATTATTTATATTGTACGAATAAACAAATGGTCGGTACTCCATTTGCCCATAGAGGGTTTTGTTGGAGTACCTTAACATGCAATCGTCGTACCAAAGAATGGCTTCCTTGTGTATGGGGCAGATTTCAGAGGCCGCTTGGACTGATACAGAAATGCAACTCCGGCAATCTTCTGGCGATTTATCACCTCTGCAAAGGGCAATTGCGTAGACCTGGTCAGATCCTTGTCCAAATGAGCTATTTGAGAAACCGAAATTCAAGTCAGGACTCAAGGAGACGGAAATGAGGACATTATCAAGGTTTGATTTGTATGTACTGTTGACGGTGAGAGTATCATCCCCTAGGCAAAGGTATAATGGCGGAAGCTTTTGGTCTGCAAGTGTGAGGACAAGTTGAAAGAAAATGGGAGAAAACAAGAACAATATTGAAGAACTGATCATTGTCGTCATTGCTATCGTTGCTTTGGTGTTTATTTGTTGTGAATGGAAAGGGAAAAGAATGATACCATCAATAACATTTCGTTTGCTATCTCCACGTTCATGATTCCATTGTTTTCCCGAAGAAAAACTTAGTAGCCATTAGACACTAACTATATGACTTTGGTGTCTTAACAAACTTGCAGCTTTTTATCTCCAAATAAAGCCCTCCTAAATTTCAGAGAATTATTATCAGCCTTTCCAGTTGACATGCGGGTTAATTTGGACGTTAGTTCCTAGGACATTCAACCTTTTCAAAATCTTTTCTTGTTAGGTCCAATTGTTTTCCTTAAAAACGACCGGCAGGGCGGCACATAAAAATATGCTACAGTTGACTTGGATTTGAGGTCCATTAGATGTTGCCGGAGACTTCTACAAGTTTTTGACATATTTTTTAGGAGGCACCAATGCCTTATTTGTCTTCCAGAAAACCCAAGCCTGTGGATAAAATTTAAAAAAAGGCAAAACAGTTCTTAAAGTATTAACCTGGATCTATTTGTGTTATATGTACGTATTAACTGTTCATTACGCTAACATAAATATGCCCTGGAATTTGAGAATTAAGATAGTCATATTCAATTTAGACATTGCTTATTGGTTGCTTTTGGAATTAAATATTTCCGCTGATTATAGTTAATTTTCACTCATTCAGATTAAGGTGCTACATAGTAGTCATGCAATAAATTTAGAAATTGAGACCTACATTATTACTCTGTTTCAAGTTTGGACCTCAAAACTAGCAACATATATAAACTGTTAGACATCTTTAATTACTCGACTATTCAAAGATTTAAGCATATATATATAGTAGTTGATTCATTCATATTATTAGCTTTGACAAGTTAAGAAAGAAATTACTTCAGTTACATACATGATAATTAAATTAGACATCACTTGATTTACAATTAGCCAAAAAGCGTGAATAAGAATTCAACAATATTTAGCTCTATCTTGTCTAATATAATCCCAGATATTTGAAAAAAAAAAGCGTCTAGTATATATATACATGAATATGAGTTTAGTTTTAGTAAGGTTTATCAAAGTTTTAACACAATAACCAATAATTTGTTTTTCTTATATCAAGAGTATGTAAATACACAGTTTTATCTAACTAATATTGATTTAAATGCAATTTAATTAAATGCGTAGTACGCCATACATATAACTCAAACAACACTGGGTAAAATATCCTGCAAGTCGCTTCTGTGTATCGACTATTCTGTTGTAATGGTCTAACTAGTTCGTGTCCTTCTATGGGTTTATTGTCTGGGCAGAATCATGCACCCATGTATAACACCTTGTATATTCTTTTCTCCACTAATGGAATTTAATTTTCCAAAAACAAAGAATAATATCATCAAAATATAATGCCTTAGATTGTAGGAGAAAATAAATTAAGAACCTGAACACTTTGCTCACATATGAACGAATGATTCTACTGATCAATGCTTTATTTTATTTTATTTTTGACGAAATGCTTTATGTTATTAACAAAAACAACTCTGCCACTTAAATAGGTAGTATAAGCATAATGACTCTAATGTGAAGGAACGAACGAAATTATAAACTCTCAACAAACAGAACTAATTTAGCTGGAAAGCAGGAAGACTATCAGCTACAAAATCTACTAGCTTATTTTACGTTAACTTATTATCAAAGCAAAAGAATAGAAGTTTGAATGAGTCTTTACTTTTAACACTCCCCTTCATTCAAACTTGGAGACTCCCAGTTGAACACAGAAATCTTCATGTTTGTTTCGTGTCAAGCTTTTCGTCTTTAAGTCTACAACCTGTTCTTTTGTTTCACAAATTTTCAACTTCACTTATCTTTTTTCCAACAGCTCCCGTATGAAATGGGGTTTAATTTCAATATGTTTGGTTTGGGTGTGAAATAGAAATTCTTTGCAAGCATCACAACAGACTTATTGTCGTAAAAGATATATGTTGGTTCGAATTGTTATTGTCCCAAGTCACCCACTATTCTTCTTAGCCATACTGCCTGATAAGCAGCTGTTGAAGCTGCTACGTATTCAAGCTCGGTAGAAGATAAAACCACAACAACTTGTTTTTTTGAGCTCCACGAAACAACAACTCCAAGGATGAAACAAATTCCCGAAGTGCTCCTCTTGTCCTTTATAGAACCAACCCAGTCGTTGTCCATGAATCCTCTAAGACTGAAAATTTAAGATTTTTGAAACCATATGTCAAAACCCTTTGTTCCAGCCAAGGATTGAAGATCAATGAAACAATAACAATAGCTGCAATTTTCTGAAATTTTCATCTTCTCCTTTTCATCTGATTTCATTTTTCCTTCCTGTTATTACCATTGATTGAGAGTTGCTGCATGTGTGTGAATGGAAAGAGAGCTAAGTTGAAAAGCTCAAAACCGTTAGAATCGGCAATGAAACAGTAGAAGTGTCATTTTTGTGGAAAATCTCATTTTCCTCTCTTCATTAGTTTTTGCACTTTTCCTTTGCTTTTACTGTTGATTTGGGATTGATAGATATGTGAGCATGTTGAGTGGTATGTAAAAGGCCTTTTAAGATTGGAAATGAAGCAAATTTGAAAGTGCAAAATTTCCATTCTTTATAAGCTTCATTGTTCCTGTTTTGCTAAAACATTGATACTGATTTCTTACAATACTAGAAAGTTACATACTTAGTTGCTATTGAGTGACTACTACACAGGAAACATCGAGATTAAAGGTTACAAATGATGTACATCATCAAAACTTTCATTTCTTGAAGAAAGTCCCTTTTAGCATAGAAGTAGCAGCTGTTGAAATTATGCAGACTCGAGGCTTGTCAAGTTTGAAGGTTTGAAGTTCTGTTTCTGCTGGAGTGGTTGATGACAAGTTATTTTTGCCGAAGTGCTTTTTGCTGGGAGTTTGTTGTTGGAAAATCTGATTCAACTCAAGCTTCAGCTTTTGGAAGGTTTTATTGTAGCTTGCTCATTCTGCTGAAGTCCTGAAGAACCAGCTCTCCATTTCAGGATCTGTTTTCCAGCAATTGAAGCTTGGCACTTGGAGCTGATATGAAGCTCACATCTTGGTGAAGTTCTTCCCATCTCCAGCTGAACCATCCACACACCCAACCATATTAAAATTCTCTATGGTGTCTTCCACATATTTCTTCTTAGACATAAAAATACTAGCATTTGTTTGCACAATCTTTAACCCCAGGATATAACTCAACTCTCCCGAATTTGTGATATCAAACATACTCATCATTGACTTTTTAAACTCAGATACAAGATGCAAAAATGAATCGATATAGATCATATTGTCAAGATAAAAGCTTACTATTATGAGATCAACAATACCTTGTTTCTTCACATATAGCGTAGGTTCATGCTTGTTTCTTTTAAATCTTTGCTTATGAAAGAAATCATCAATCTTGTTGTATCAAGCTCGCAGAGCTTTTTTCAATCTGTAAATTGCTTTTCCCAACCTGAACACCTTATTAGAAACTAGGAGGCTTGAATCCTCAAAACTAGGGGGCTGGAAGACATACACTTCTTTTTGCAAATCTCCATTAAGGAAGGTTGATTTGACATCAAACTGAAAACCTTTCCAATCATTTGTGCTGCCAGTGCCAGAATGATCCTCACCATTTCGAATCGAGCAGTCGGTGAGAATGTGTCTTCGTAGTCTATTCCTAGTTGTTGCGTAAAACCTCTTATCATGAATCTTGCCTTATATTTCTGAACAATTTGAAATATGCTTGGTTTTCAATCATGGTAAATGGTAACTCATTTGGCTTTTTCCATACTCAACGTGAGATTAAACAAGGGGACCTCTTTCCCCTTATTTATTCATTCTGACTTCGGAAGTTCTTTCGTGTGGTCTTAATGATATGGCAGCAAGGAAAACTTTACATAATTATGCTCTCCTAAAGGGTAGCCCAACAATAATACCTCAGCTTTACAGATGATATTATAATTTTCACAAAAGGATCAAAGAGATCAATCAAGAACCTGAGTAATTTTCTCATGGATTACGAGAAAATAACTAGTCAAAAGATTAACAAAGATAAGAGTTTCTTCATAGCTTCAAGAAAAATAGGCATAGTACAAGAATTCAATACCTCCTCCACCATAGGAATCAAAAGAGGCATTTTAACCTTTATATATCTCGGAAATATGTTATCCAAAGGTCGTACAAAAGCTTCATATTTCCAGTATATATTACAAAATTTTGAAGGAAAATTGGCTAGTTGGAAAAGAAACTTACTCTCATCGAGAGGGGGTCTACTCTTCCTCTGTATTGTTTTGGCTCCTTTTCACCTCCAAAATATATAATTCAACAAATGGAGTACAAAATGTTTAATTTTCTTGGGGGTGAAAACGATGGACATGTTCGACACCATTGGCGAAGTTGGGAAAATATTTCCAGACCAAATGAAGAAAACGACCCAGGTTTTCGATCTCTTGAGAGTATGATCATAGCATTCAGTAGCAAAATTTGGTGGAAATATTAACATCGAAATGGACTCTGGTCTAGAGTAACACCAGCTAAAAAAAAGGAATATATGGTAGCTTCCATTAGAAAAGAATAAAAGCAATTGAAGACAAATGTCGTCAAGCCACTCGAATTAAAAGCTGTAATGGAGAATGCTCTTTTTGGCTCTCTAACTGGTCTAACTATGGTATTCTTGTGGAATATGTGGATGATACTCCGAAAAATTTACCCTTTAATGAGGTATTAAATACAAAGGACAAGGGCATTTTGATATTATAGCTGAACTACCCAAAAAATCATAGCCGAAATTCTTCACTCTCTTTCAAATTAGATGAAGAGCATGACTTATGGATTTAGTGATTGAATGCATCCAGAAATTTCTCAATATCCTCTACATATCATTTCATAAGAAGGTCAGACAGGAAACGCCCTGATTTATATTTCATCTGGCACAAACAAATTCCTTCAAAAATTTATTTCTTCATGTGGAAACTCTTAAATGGCTTGTTTCCATTATCAGATGTTCTCATATGAATGGGTTTCAATATGCCTTCCAAATGTTCTTTTTATTCTTCAATTAAAGATATTAATCATGTTTTCTTTGGTTGTTCTTTTTCACAGGAAATCTAGAATTATTTCATAAACAGGTTAAACATGTATTTCATGGTTACATAAAATCTATAGGATTGGATCAAAATGTGGCATTATGACAAAGAACAATTTGCTACCCAACAATTTAGAATTCTTTTGGTAAGTTTTATTTACTGGAAGCTTTGGAAAGCACATAACAAATATTTTTGTAATGGTGTGCAGGCTACATCAAAAAACATCACCAGTCACATTATGACCTTAATTCATAAAACACATTCTATATGGCCATTCCAATCATCTAGTGGTGAAGAATTTCTAGTTGTCAATGGCTTAATCTCAACATTATAAAAGCCTAAACCATCAAGAATAATTACTCTCCATTGGGAAACTCCTTCAATCAATTAGAACAAACTAAACGTGGATGGATCGTCGCTTAGTAATTTAGGTACCTTACGTATTGATTTTATAATTAGAAAAGCTAATGGTGGATTGATTTTAGCTGGAACAAAAAATATTAGCATAGTCACGAGTCTTCCGACTAAATTTCTTACAACAAAGGAAGGTCTCCATGCTGTTTTCTATTCAGTTATCTAAAATCATTTTAGAATCTGATTCCCTACAAATGGTTAACATCTTGAATGGTAAAAGTCCTTGTCCATGGAAACGTTAGGTGATTCTTGAAGAAATAAAGACTCTTAATACTGTTATTGAAGTGGTGATTCAACACACATATAAGGAAGTTAACACCTTAGCTGATGCCCTCTCCAAAATGACAAGCTCTTTATAAGAACCTAAGCAATTTTGTGTGGAAAAAGATTTACCGATCCACATACGCGACCTTTTAACTTTAGATCAAAATCACTTTCCTTGTATTAGACTTAAAAAGTAATGCGAACTGTATGTTTTGTATTTGTTTGGTTTTAATTTATTGCACAATCTCACTAATCACACACAGAATTCACATGATGCTATGGTTAATGTGTAACATCCCACCCCTAACGGAAATGGTAGAATAGTAATTTGGATAGGGCTGAAAGTGGTTAGGATTGATTTCTCATATTCATGCATACTTTTATTTGTGAATAGTAAAATTTTGCACATGAAAAGAACTGTACATGCATTCATGACATTTCTAGGTATATGTGCCTAAATGTGATTTGGTTGTGAAAAATGTGGTATTTGTGCTTGAGAAATTATTTGGAGTGATTTTTTGTGTGTTTTACATTTTAGGAAAATTTGAGGGATTTTTCTGGAATTTTTCGGAAAAATTGCCAGGCAGCGGACTGATTGATTTCCGGTATTGGAAATTTCTGTCCAATGGCACTGAAAATTAAGGTAAATGATTTTGGGGTTGCAATTAGAGCCATTGGAATTGGATGGATTAAAGATTAAATTCTATTAGGG
>JAOTBA010000002.1:23505064-23534576 GCA_025629845.1 Erythroxylum squamatum | reverse complement strand
GATGATGGTTCCTCACTGAGTTCGCAAACTCACCCAAAATTGCAACATATTTTTCAGGACCAAGAAGAATACCCCGTAGGGCCACGGGCGTATAACAACCTCATGTGAGAGATAGAAGAGGTCGGGATCAGTTGCGTCTGTCTTCTGTATTTGATTATTTTTCTTTTATAAAAATTTGTATTCCGCAATTTCTGTACAACGATGCTTTGTATTACAGTGGGCCCTTATTGGCTATTTTTAAATACTGTTGAATGTATTGTTATGACTGAAAATGTTTACTAACTAAAGCAGGCCCAAATGGTCTATTGATTTCCGCACGTATGATAGTATTAAAAAAAAAGTTATACTGAGTTTTGACTGAGTGATGTAGCACGCCACCCTCGCAGGGCACGGACTCGGATATCACCATCGATGTCGAGTTCGGGTCACGCGGGAGTGGGTCGTTACAGTAGTCACCACTTTGAATTGTTCTGCTTGCATTTTAGGCAATTTCTCTAATCTTATATTTGGTATTTTACCCAAAGGTGTTGGCCTTATATAAGATTTTGAGATATGCATAAAGGCATTAGATAGAGGAAAACAGTTGCTTAAATGATCTCAGCTGATGGTGTGTACTCTGACCGCTTTTATGTAGTGGTTTGGTTGTATGTATTATGTATTCAACCCAAAGGTGTTTTGTAATATGTGTAATTGGATTCTCGGGACAGATATTATTTATAGCTTTAAGTATCGTTGTTATCCTGCATTTGTTTTGATTGTTACATTGTTATTTTGCAGTCACCTTTTCTGTCAACGATATCAATGTCACCATTGAAACCTTGACTGGTTTCAATTTGAAGAAATGGATAGAGACTGTAGTGATTGCAATGGAGATGGTAGATATTGACATTGTCATTCGTACAAATAGGTCATCTCCACCTACATCCAGTAGTGCAAAGGCTAATAAAGCAACCTATGCAACTTGGGATAGGTCAAATAGTATGTGTTTGACGACTATTAAGAGATCTATATCTACCCATCTGCTTAGTAGAATTCCAAAGATAAACATAGCGTGAGATTTTCTTAATAATGTCTCTCAGAGGTACATGGTCTCGACTAATATTGAGATAAGTGCCTTGATGAAAGAATTTTTCTTCATGAGGTACACTAGAGAAGGGGAGTGAGGGAGTACATATCAAGAATAGTCTATCTCCACAGTAAACTGAAGGCGCTGAATATTCCTCTTCTTGATATCTGCACTAGGCTCTATGCACACTCTCTCCAGAGTTTAGTATTTTGGTGACGACATATTATTCGCAGGATGAGGAATGGGACTTCAATGCTTTGGTTGCCCATTGTATTGCAGAGGAGGAGAAGCTAAAGAACACTCAGTATACAGTCCTGTTAGCAACCAAGGGAGAAAAGAAAGTCAAGCCCTAAGGTATAAAGGTAGAAAGTCTAAATCTTCTCTACATGTTGATGCTGGTCAATCTAGTATGGGTAAGGGCCTAGTGTACATAAAGAATATGAGGTGTTTCTTCTATAAAAAAAAGGGACATAAAAGTGAGATTGTCAGAGGTATAAGGTCTGGAAGGAAAGACAAAAACCATCAGATAACTCCTTGGCTTATCAATTTATGAATCTAATTTTGCTATAGCCACATCTGGCTCTTGGTGGCTAGAAAGTGGAGCATCTAATCATGTTGCTTGCATAATTTAGGAATTCATAATCCAGGAGAAGCCAACTAAAGAGGAGGAGAAACTGATGGTTGGCAACAATGAAGAAGTGAATGTAATATTTGTAAGGAATGTATGTATGAATCTTGCTACAAGGTTCATTTTGGTTTTACATGACACATTTTATATTTGATCTTTGTGTCAATTTTGGACAAAAAAGGTTAAATTTTTGTAAGTAATGCTTCTGTTATATAGTTTTCATTTAATACAAAACATATTGATACAACTTTCTTGTCATATGGTTTATGTAGAATGTGTCTTACCCTGAATGAGATATATGCTTCTTCATATGTTGTCGAACAAGTAATGAAAAATAGAGCCCTAATAAAGGAAAAGTCATACATGTTGTGGCATAAATGCTTAGACTATATTTCCAGATCATCAAACTCTAGATTTTGATGATCTAGGAACATGTGTTAACTGTTGCAGAGCTAGGTTGACCAAGATTGGAAAAATCCATCAAGATTGTTAGATTTGATCGTAGAGGAGAGTATTATGGTAAACATGGTGTTTCAAGACAACAAAAAAGTCCATTTGCCAGATATGTGGATCATTTGGAATAGTGACTCAGTTCATCATATTAGGTAGTCCTGAGCAAAATAGTGTGGTCGAAATGTGTAATCGTACCCTAAAGGACATGATGAAGCCAATGCAAAGTAGGACTAACCTACCTAATTATCTGGAATGGGTGAAAACCCAACCTTGCATACATTGATGTATGGGGTTGCCTTCTTGAGGTCCAATTGTCTAATCCGTATGAAATCAAATTACACGCTCATTCTACTTGTTGCTATTTAGTTAGATATCCTAACCACTCTAAAGACTACAGATTCTACTGTAGAGAAGGAGGGGTCAGAATAGTGGAATCACAAATAGCTAAGTTTCTATAATATGATATCTATGATGAGGGTGGGCCCTCTTACCCTTCAGATGATAGCAGGATACATACTACCGTTATTTCATACTCGCCACTCATACATTCAAGTCTCATGGATCAAGGTCTTAGTACTATGCCTGTGCAGGAATAGGAACCCACGCCTATACAAACAGAGGTTCCTGAGATACAAGAACCAATGCAGTTGCAGAGATCCACTAGAGTAAGACGACCTGTATCCCATCTGATTACATAGTCTATTTAGGTGAATAAGACTATGATATTGGACATATTATGGATTTAGTTACTTTTTTAGAAGTTGTTTCTGGACCCAATGCAGATTTGTGGTGGGATGCAATAAAGGATGAGATGCAATCCATGAAGCATATCAAGGTATGGAGCTAGTTGATTTGCCTTAACATTGCAAACTCGTCAATTGTAAATGGTTGTTTAAGACCATGAAGGACACTCAGAAGTTGAGTGGATTAAGGCAAGGTTCGTTACTAGAAGGTTCACTATGAAAAGGCGTTGACTTTAATGTTACCCTCTCTCCTGCATCCTCGAATGATGCATTTAAATTGATCATGGCAGTAGTACCTCATTACAATATGGAGCTACATCAGATGGACGTTAAAATTGCTTTCCTGAATGGTGACCTTTATGAAGAGGTCTATATAGAGCAACTTGAAGGATTTCAGGATCAAGAAGCAACTAACAAGGTTTGCAAATTGACAAAATCGATATACAGTTTGAAACAAGCTTCCAGATAATGATTCTTAAGTTTGATAAGGTTCTAACCTCTTTCAACTTCGTGGAAAACAAAGTTGAAGGATGCTTGTACTACAAGGTCAGGGGAAGCAAATTTATCTTCTTATTACTGTATGTGGATGATATATTACTCGAGTCGAATGACTTTATGACATGTGCTTAATTGATTGTATAATTATTCCATAACATTTAGTGATTAATGACATGAAATTGCTTAAGATACTCACTTTGACTCATATGTGATTTTAGGCATAATTCAAAAGCGAAAGAGCTAAAGTGAGTCAAAATCACTACGTTTAAGTCATTTTCTGAATATTCACAATCCTTTGTCTTCTTGGAGCAAGAAGAAGAAGATTAAAAGCAAAAGAAGACAATTAAATGCCAAGAAAGATGAGACATATGCTAGAAATACGAAGAAGATTAGAGCAAGACGAAGACAAGAAAATGAAAAGAAATGAAGAATGAAGCATACTCACAGCTGCAGCTGGACAAGAATAAAGAATAAAACAAATGTTGGTTGGCTAGAAAGCTTCTCACAGCCATGAGAAGCTACTCACGGGTGTGACATATTTAGTCACACCAATGAGGTGTTCTCACACCCATGAGAATTAACTCATGGGCTAGGTGTCCCTATTAATGGCCAGGTGTCCCTCGGTTTAAACCTAATTTTTTACTACATAAGGAAAGGGTTGTGACGGCAAAAAGAACTCATTCAAGAAGGACCTGACTAAAAACATATTTCTCTCATTTCTCTTCAGTTTTTCTTCATTCTTCAACACCAATAGTGGCGATGGAGAGGATGGCCAATGGTGAGAGGTTAAAGTTTGAGATAGAAGGCTAACTTTCCAGACACCAATTCGGAGGTGCAATCGAGGCCAAGGAGCACATTAAGCATATCGTTGTTGTGTATCATTTTCTTTCCCTCTTTTCAGATTGTTTACGTTATCTTATATGGATTAATTAGGTATTGTATGAGAATGGTTTTAATGCTCTATTGAATCATTTTTCATGGAAACCCATACCTAGAACTTGAATGCGATACATAATAGTCATGTTGAAGGTCGTAAATGTCAACTAATGGTATTAAATCGTTAGAGATAACGTGGCATAAGTTAAATAGTCTGAGCTTATGTGATTATTGCTTATATTGGTTTATTTTTCTCACCTGTAATGCGGTTGTTCGAATAAACTTAAAGAGCTTGTTCTAGGTTTCCCGATAGTTAGGGTTAATTAACGAGCTCTTCTTAATTAACTACAATCTAAGGAAAAACTGGGATTAACAGAGCTTATTGTTAATTCACGACCAATAGTCTTAAGAGAGGTGTAAAGACGATAATTCAATGACATCTGTGAAATTGTGCTTAGGCCAAGATTAAACCAAAGAATCGGAATTCAATTCATTCGTCAATTTTATCACTTTGCAACTATTTAATTTGAGTTACTTTTGTATGTTCAATTTCACGTTGTTTTCCAATTAGTATCGAACCAAACACCCCTGTTTTTTATATAGGAATAATTTAGGAAAGTAATCGAATTTAATCTCTGTAGGATCGACCTAAACTCGCCACTACTATAGTTATAGTCTAGTTATTTTGGTAGCATTGCGACGTGTTACGTCACTTGACTATGTTGCATGAGGTTAAGCAACTTTTGGCCAAGCCTTGCGGGACGAAATGATGGACTTTCATTATCTTCGGATCAAATGTTTTTTATTTTTAAACTTGATCGACCAATATTGTAACGTGACTTAACTTTATTTTTAAACTATTTTTAAACTTGAGTCAATATCGCAATTGATTATTGTCCAAGGGGGGAGAATGTTAGAAATTTTTGCATTTACTGGAGAACAATTAATTATATTTTAACGTTTTTTAAATAACTTATCGGTTAAATTACATAAATTTAATTCAGATAAAGATAATAAAGTAGCCAAATAAATGATCTAGAATAGTGGGCCGAAGTCCAGGAGGAAAATAGACTTCGATCAGTGTGCATCGAACCAATAATGAGCCTGTGATGGGAAAGCCCGATATGGAAGCTATATAAAGAGGTTAAGGTCTCCTGCAGTTATTCATGTCATTCGTAAACGTAAATTCCTCTAACTCATTCAGAGATTCACATTTTGAGAAAACTGTAGAAAGACGTTAACCACGTCCTAGTGAGTAGATCCCGTGAAGGTGCCGGTAGATTTGACTCGTTTTGACCTTAAAAAGGTTGTTTGAAATTATGGAACCGAAATCAGGTATTTTTCGAATTACTTAGTTATTTACCTTTCACATTCGATCTGGAACACGTAACTAGACTCCTGTTACGTATCACAGCATTGGCGCAATATGCAAATCACAAACACTAAATATGACTCAAAATTTCGAAGAGTACATATCATCTGCCTTCTTTTTTTCTTTTGTTGAATCTGGACTACCCCCAATCTAATCTTATAGTACAACTAGATGGGTCTTTTATTGGTACATCAAATATAAACTAGTTGTCCCTTTGATAATAAATAAGATCAACAAATGAAGCAAAGCCGGCACTACTGAAGTGGGTTTTGCCCTAGATAAGTATCTTCTTAATTAATGCATGTTCAAGTGCAGAGTGCCTACATTTGGCATGTAGCGTTTACCAACCCTCACTTCCCTAGTTCCCTTCAGGTTTCCATATGAGTCAAAATCCAACATGCTGCACTAGCAAGACTTTTCACTTTTAGCTGTGGAGCAATGTATAATTTTCAAAACAAATTTATAGGAGAGATTGGACTTTGGGGTTCAAATGCAAACTACTTTTTGTGTTCTCAGGACAGTGGATAGTGGATAGTGAATTAGCCACCCATTATCGTATATGCCATGGCAAGTGTTTTTCATTTGTCCTTTTCATCGGTTAGTGCTTTATAACATCGGATGTTTCCTCCTTATATAATGACACCGTGCATAATAACATCGAAAGGTTCTTCCTTATATAATGACACTTATGACTCATTTTGACATATCTGAATACCACTCAATAACTTACAAGAAAATGAAGACTCACTATTCTCTGATATCGCTAATTCTCTCTCTCCTCATCCTAATCCGAGCTAGCCAATCCCATGCATTACGAGCACAATCCGTCTAAAATATTCTCAAAATTGATCAGTTTCTTAACCAGACAGCAAAGTGGAAGGATTATCAGATACAATTTCTGGAAGCAAAACTAGAAATGGGACCGGCAATGGTGATGACAGGAGTCCTATGCTTCACTGCTGCTTGTATATCAAGTGCAGGTGGCATCGGTGGTGGAGGGTTGTTCATTCCCATATTGAACATAGTTGCAGATATGGACCTCAAAACGGCCTCATGTTTCTCAGCTTTTATGGTGACTGGGGGATCCTTGGCTAATGTCATGTATCACATGCTCGCCCCATGTGCCAAATTCGGCAGCAAGACCTTGATAGATTATGATATTGCACTTCTGTCAGAACCATGCATGTTGTTAGGAGTTAGTGTTGGAGTTGCATGTAATCTTATTTCCCCAGAGTGGCTAATTACAATGCTTTTTGCTATTTTTCTTGCTTGGTCGACCTTCAAGACTTGTAAGAATGGAGTTGCGCACTGGAAATTGGAATCAGAAGAGGTGAGGAGCATTGGTTATGGTAATATGGAAAGCGGGTTGGCTGGAGACAGGAACAATAATGTAAGTGAAGTTATCATGAATGCTAGAGAGCCTCTTTTGGGTGGCCAACTAGATGATAAAGCTGGTTTTCCATGGCTGAAGTTGGGGATGTTGGTCCTGATCTGGCTCTCCTTTTCTGCTCTTTACCTTCTTCGTGGCAGTCGATCAGGAAAGGTATAGCTTCTGTTTCAATCCTACTATGAAGATGCATCATCTTTTCTCGCTTTGAGCATAGAGATAAGTAATGATTCAAGCCATCTGAACATCTTTGAATAAAATTAATTTCAGCCTCTCCTGATTGCCTTTAGGATCAAACACATGGTAGCAGCATCCCTTATAGGCTAGAGTTGCATCCCTTGTAAGATTGCTTTTATTCAGTAGTAATCAGTACGAATTTTGATGGTGGACTTGTTAAATTTTCATACCAAGAGGGAAAGTTAAACACCATGTAGGGTTTATTCATATAGAGTACCAATGTTTTAAGGAACTATCGGTCTTTAAAGTTTGATTCTTACGGTTGGATTGTAGTGAACTTCACATATTGCAGGCTCAGCAACTAGTGTTGCTATTTCACTAGCAAGGTACCCCAATTTGGACTTCTCTATGGAGTATTGAATTGAAATTTTTTCAATAATATAAACTCACGATGATATCATTCAGTCAGTTAACTATTTGTGCTTCAAGAAAAGCACTGTTCTTGAAAAGCAATTGGGAATTAGAGAGATGAACTGTTAGTTTATCAGTTATTGGATAGTTTATTTGAGATCCATATAGAAAATCATTCATCAGTTATTGGATAGTTTGTTTGAGATCCAAATAGAAAATCATCTGCTTAACATGTACAGGGCATTATATCAGTGGAACCTTGGGGAATGGAATATTGGCTTCTGTCAGCACTCCAAATTCCTCTTGCGATAGCCTTTACATCATGGATCATATCGAGAAAAGAGGACAGCCCAGAAGAAGTTTTAAAGCAGCAGGTTCTCAGAAGATTACCCCATAGATTAGCAACAGGTTTTATTTTTTTATTTTGATTCTGATCAACATTAAAGTTCCATCTGAAGGAAACAGAAGGATCAAGAAGTTGCAGAGAGCGAAATAAGCTTACTTTCCCAACAATGGCTCTATTAGCTGGGACATTTGGAGGACTATTTGGTATTGGAGGTGGAATGCTAATCAGTCCACTTCTTCTTCAAGTGGGAATAGCACCAGAGGTAATATATGTGAAACTTTTTTGATTAAAGTTGGCAAGTGTATTCATAAATAAACTGTCTCTTGATTAATAGTGCAGATAACAGCGGCAACCTGTTCATTCATGGTCTTCTTTTCATCTAGCATGTCCGCGTTTCAGTACTTGCTGGTAGGCATGGAGCACACAGACACTGCTCTCTCTTTTGCCTTCATTTGTTTCATTGCATCAATTCTTGGATTACTGGTTGTCCAAAAAGCCATACAAGAATATGGTAGAGCTTCCCTGATTGTATTCTCAGTCAGCATTGTTATGGCACTGAGTACTGTTCTTATAACCAGCTTTGGAGCGGTTGATGTTTGGAAGGATTTTAGCTCTGGGAGAAATATGGGCTTCAGGTTGCCCATTTAAAACCAGCTTCCAGACTAAGAAAACTTTCGTTTGGTTAGTAGGATTTCAATGGAAACTTGTCCAAGCAGATGTTAATTTCCCTTGCTACATGGAAAATCCGGTATAGCCAAAACAAAGGATACGAATGCCAAATACCCAATCTATGAATTACCAAGAGGCGTGATTTTTTCAAGTCAAAAAATACCACAAATCAAGCATTTAAGTATTTTGCCAAATATCAATCTGAATTTACATTCCAGGAAGTTAATTACACACGTTGCAAAGAAAATCAGAAGAAGATGATTTATGGGATTTCTCAAAATATAAAATAACAGACGGCACGTCCATCAACAAGGGCTGGACCAGCAGAATCACATATTTGTACACTTTCATGATACTATGCCACATCTGCTCGGCTGGCCTGAACAAACCCATCAATCCTTTTCCTGATCTCGTCTGGATTTGCACCCACTAACTTGTCAGCTTGAGCACCATCCTTTATCATCACGAATGTGGGCATGGCCTTCACTTCCATTTTAGAAGCTACCACCTACTCAAACCAATACATTAAAGAAAACATATCTTTTTCAAAATCTCAAATTTTTTCTGGGATATTCGAAAGAAACAAAACGAAAGTTCTTATGCCACACTTGGGATAACTTCACTTGTAATTTTCCAACAAGTCCATGTCACTAAGAATCTTTAGTCATTGTGATAAGTCCAGCAACAAAACGATATAATAGGATCCTCAAGATAAAATCTTTTAGGCATTACGTTTACTTTGTTTTCAACCTGAATAAGTAAGGTAGGACGCCTTTTTTTTCTTTTTGGCGGATTAGAAGGCATCCACTCCTTGAACCTATCAGGACTTGAATCCTGACCAGCCACCAGTTCCAGCCCCTGTGTTTAATTAAGGTGCGACATCTTTGAAAAAAAGAATATCTTGGTAAAGATGCCTCTAGCAAATGTCCTCTTAATGTGTATTCTTTAGAACTCTATCTTAATGAGCATCTCACATAAGTAATTGTAAGTTTATACCTGGTAAAATATAAATATATTAGTTATAATTACCTTAACATCATCCACATCAACGTTTAGGAACAGAACATCAGGATAAGCTGAAGCTACTTCTTCAAAAAACGGATTCATGGCCACAGAGGGAATACACCATGAAGCAGTGAAGTGTACAACAATCTACAAAAGGACCCCAAAGAAAATCAAAAGAAATGCAAAAAAAAAAAAAAACCTTTGCTCTTAATTGCAAGATTATTTGACACTCTTACAGCTTATCCTACGACTATTTTCTGCAGAATACAACCAAAAAAGAAAGGAACTTGAACCTGAAGAAAGAAAAGAAAACAACTCAATCCAACCTTTACAACTTGAGATCGTTACAGGAAATGATGAGATACAGAGGAAACTTACAGGGCATGCTTGATTGGTGGCCTGGCTGACGTAGAAGTCCCATGACTCCACTGATTCCACCTTCACAACTCTTGACTTAGTTTGCTGCTCTGGGTTCTCCATCTCTTTGTCACTTCTTCTGGTTCTTCTAATCCAAGTTGTTCACTGTGGCTTTTGACTTCTGTTAGGTGTCTAGACACTGCTAGTTCCTCGTTTGGTTTCCTTTCACAATGCACAGCCAGAAAATATGAAACGTCTTGTAATTGTTATTTGTTTATATTAAAAACTGTCGCTATCCTAGTTTATGGCTCTTATCTTTTTAAAAACTGCGGAGGCTTATCTAATGTCTCATAAGGTATACAAATCCCATAATCAAAAAAGGGATAAGTTTCCCCAACTTAGCCCATTGGTTTGTCAGGTTTCCTTAATCCATCAATTAGTTTTTGTAGATAAGGTTAAACTTAAAGTGGGTGATCCTAGTGGGTGATGACTCTGGACACAGGAAGTTCCTATTCCTGTCGATATGTACTAATCTAGTAGTTTGTGGGGGGTTAAGATGGGTATCAAATTTTCTATTTTGCATAACTATGGGCTAACTCTCTTTCAAAGGATCATTCCTAAACTTGGAGGAGGTATTTTCTCATTCTAGACCTTCCTTCCTACAATTATTGAAAGTTGCTTTCGCAATTTTCAAGTTTTATTGCTAATGTCAAATTGTTCAAGACATTGTTTGAGACTGGCACGCCTTCTACTTTGCCCTTCCTATTCTAGCAATTCTTCAATCCTCATTTTAAGGGCTCATTCAATTACACGATTATATTATTCGGTACATCATGAATCTAATTCCATTGCACGTCTTACATCGTCCTTCGCTTTTCTAATTCCAAAACGAACATGTCGCCAAGAAGAAAGCTGAACTGAAAGTGGACCTAACTCAGGGAAGCGGAGGATACCATTTGCAAACCGATATTAAGGTCATTTGCTGTGAACAAATTCCATCCCACTAGTTTTACATTCTATATAATTTACGGCCATGTTTCACTTCTATTTTTGTTCTCGTTCATTGTTAAATTCACATCGAATTTCAATATTAATTTTTTCGTACTTATAAAAGTTGTTGATTTTTTGTTTCGAATTTTTATTTAATTTATTCATAATTTAAATATATATATTTAATTATCGAATATTAATTACTAATAAAAATACATTTTAATTTTTTATTTTATAACTAATTTAATTTTTTAAATTTAATGAAATATAAATAGTTTATTATTAACACTTAATAGTAGATTTTGCATTAAAGATTAATATTAAATTTATATAATATTATCTAAACTTAATTATCTCAATAATAATTGTATAACTGTATTAATAATAACAATCAAATAAATTTTATTTCACTTATAAATAAATATAAATTCAAAGAGCCTAAAATTACAATCAAATATAAAATTATAACCAAACAACATATTAATTTTAAATACAATTAAATTATAGAATTATATGACCCGACATACAAATAAAAATGGATTATTGCATTAGAAAATAAAGAAATTGCAAATCTCATGTAATCAACTATCAATGTAAAGAAAAAATAATAAACATCACAAAGCAAACAAAGTTATCTGCTCAGTTTACCTTTCTCTCTGTCTTCTATTTAGCTACATTACCATTTTTCCCGTGAAACTTTCCATTTTTAGAAAGTTAACTTCAGCAATTGTTTTATTGCTATCATGGTATGAACTCTTGGTGCGATCTCTTGTAGGATCTTCCCAATATGGTAGGCAGTAGGTCATATAAGGGCCTTGCTATCCTTTGGGGATGTCGGTGATTAAGCAAACGGAATAACCTCTCTCAGGAAGAGTTCCCAGAGTTCCCTTGTGTGGTTCAAAGTGTTAAGAATGGTGAAGTTTCTGCTCCAAGTAATCAAAATGCTGAATTTGTCAAATAGGGGAAATTTATAGCTCAACAGCTTATTGGAGCTTAGAAAAACATAATAGACATTTAACAACATAAAGGAAAACTTAAATATTTCCAGGATGTCATGGTGGATGATGTTCTTATACCACCTATATAGTTACTCAAAGTTGGAGCTTTTGTGTGATCCTAAACTCTAATAGGGTTCTTCTAGAGTAAGAGATTTGCATTTTCGATTGTTTAAGCCTGGATTGCAGCTAGGTGGACTAAGAAAGGTCTAGAGAAGACAATACTCATGAAGGATGCTTCATTTTTTTTTAAATTCAGCTCTGAAACTTGGTTCAATGAGATACTAGAGCAGAATCCTTGGCATGTGAGAGCTCAACCTATGTTCATTAATAGAGGAAATATTGATAGCATCCCCATTTAGTTAATTTTTATAATGTTCCTTTGGAATTTTGGACTATTGAAAGACTTAGCTTCCTAGTTAGCACCCTAGGCAGACCAATTTGCATGGATACACAAACTGCAAGCATGGATAGAACATGCTTTGCTAAAATGTGTGTTGATATTAGGAAAATTGTTGAATTATTTGATAATATTCCTATTATGAAGTTGGGAGAGGTAGGGGAATTGGTAAGAATGGATATACCTATTGCTTATCCTTTAGAAGCCTAACAATTTCAGCAAAGAATGTATATCCACAAAAAGAACGTTCAAAACTAGAGGACATGATGAACTCATACGATAGGATCCTTAAGATGATACTAACTATACCAACAGGGACAAAATTCAAAGAAAGGAAGTGAGGATATTGTGGCTGAGACACAAGAGGTGATAAGGGAACTTCATAAAGAATCAGAAACTCGTTTACTGAACAAGATGATAACACTGTGAAAATGGAAAAGGAAAAGGAATTTACCACTAGCTCTAGAAGAAAATCTACTAGAAAGAAAAGGAAAATTAAACAGAAAGGGGATCAACCCCCTGATAAACATGATAGTACTCATTTGGAATGTTAGAGGGCTAAATAACCCTCTTAAAAGGCAAACTGTGAGAGAGGTCATTCATGAAAAGAAGCCTTGCTTTTTAGGACTTCTTTAAACTAAAATAAACCAGTCTCATATATGGAATTTCCTCAAGATTTTGGGAGCTCAATGGAAAATTCTCTCTGTTTACAACCAAATAAAATCATAGTTCAAGTAACATAGGAATCAGATCAAGTTTTGCATTTGAAATTTCAACTTCATGGAGTGCAAAGTAAGTTTAAACTAACTGTGATTTATGCCTCAAACTTCTTATTTCAAAGAGCTAACTCTAGGAAGATATTTAAGTCATACATGCTGGAATTACAAATCCTTGGGTGATAACTGGAGATTTTAAGTACATCTTATCTCCACTGGAAGCAGAAGGAGGTAGAAATCATCATGTAGGAACCTATAGGGGGCTCACAGAATTGGTGCCAAAAGTTGGTCAAGTGAATTTAAGTTATACAGTTGATTTTTCACCTGGACTAACAAACAACAAGGAGATCTGATGATCAAAAGAAGTTAGATAGAGTGTTGGTAAATCAATATTAGCTTAAACAATTCCCACATTCTTATGCTCATTTCGAAGAAAACATTTGTTCTGATCATTCTTGGATAAATATCCTGAGCTTTTATCCCTCTAAAACATCAGAAGCCCCTTTCAGATTTTCCAATGGCTTAACATAAAGATCCAGTTCCAGGAATTGGTGCTTACAAAATGGAATATAGAAGTGAAAGGTTATAAAGTTTTTCAGCTTATGAAGAAACTCAAACTTGTTAAGGTTGAAATCAAGAAGTTTGCTAAAAAATAGACTAAAGGAATATCAGAAGCTAAAAACAACCTAATACTTGCTCAAGATAATTTCCATAAGCATCCTCATAACAATGTTATGAGAATATTAGAATCAGAGATTGAAAAAGTAACAGGAGGCTTTATCCTTGTACAATTCCATTTTAAAACATAAATCATGGATCAATTGGTTAAGGTATGGAGATGCTAACACAAAATTCTTCCACTCTTCTATCCTAGCCAAAAGAAACAAAAACAAGACAACTGAGCTTCTAGACAATGGGGTTCTACACACTGATTAGGAAAAGTTGCAAGAAATTGCTCTGGAGATCTTTACTAATTTGATGCGATTTAAAGAAATAATATCCCCAAGGAATTCAACTCTAGTAGATTCTTTGAAAGATTTATCGATCAGAAGATGAAGGAATACATGGTGTCACCCATCATGCATTATGAGATTTAAAAAGTTCTATTCAGTTTGCATCCATCCGAAGCTTCGGGACCTGATGAATATTTTTCTTGTTTCTTCCAAGAGACTTGGGATATCACATGTAAACTATTCACTGAAGCTGTGAAGGAATTTTTTGCTTCATCTAATATGTTGAAGGAAATAAACCACACATTTATATGTCTTATTCCTAAGCAGAATCCCTTTTTCATGGTGGATTACAGGATGATATCTTGTTGTAATAAAGTTTATAAAGCAATTGCAAAGATTCTAGCAAACAGATTGAAGTTGGCTTTGAAGGATGTCATTAACCCTACTTAAGAGGTCATTCATTATTAGGAGATCAATTGGAGATAACATATTGCCTATATAGAAGTTAATGAAAGATTACACCTTAAGTAGAGCCATTAGAAGTTGTTTATTTAAAATTGATTTCTTAAAAGCTTTTGTCACCATCAAATTGGAGTTTATTGAATGTTGCTTACTGGCTCTTATATTCCCATAGCAGTTTGTTAAATGGATAATGAATGCTTACTGGCTCTTATATTCCCATAGCAGTTTGTTAAATGGATAATGAATGCATCACAAAACTACTTTTAACATTCTTATTAACAAAGTTCCTACTCAAATCTTTAGCATTACTAGGGGAATAAAGTAAGGGAATCCTCTTTCCCTTTACTTATTCACACTATGGAAGCTTTATCCATGATGCTTAACATGTTCCGATACCAACATTAAAGAGTTGAGGGTCACACATTTAATATTTGTTGATGATCTTATGTTGTTATGTGGTGTCGACTTCCAATCCACTGAAATAATATTGGGTATTTTTGAGTTATTCTTGACTTGTTCTGGATTGAAGGTCAATGCTAACAAAAGCAATATGTTCATTTCTTCTTATGTGAGAAATCAATTTGAGTTGAGTAAGAGATCTAGCTACAGAATTCTATCTCCACCTTTTAGAATACCTTGGCATTCCCATTAATACTGCTAAACCAAAATTTAAATACTGCATTCCTTTGATTGAATCATACAAAGCAAATTTTATCCTTTGCTATTAGGCTCACTTTGATCAATTCTATCCCAAATAGTCTACATATACATTGGAGTGCTCATTTAATTCTTCCTAAAAGAGTCATCAAGAAGATTGAAAAGAGTATCAAAGCTTTCTTATAGTTTGATAAGGTAGAAAATTAAAAAGGAGAAAAGGCTAAATGGGATGAGATATCTATCCCAAAGAAGATAAGGGGTTGGGAATTGTTCATATCTCTCTTATGCAAAAAGTCCTTTTAAGTAAAAGGATTTGGAGATTACACATTGATAAAGGAGCACTATGAATTAATTGGATCAAAGAAATTTACCTAAAAAACTAGAATTTGTGATACCTGTAAATAAACAGGGAACACTCTTGGTACTTCCCATACATGCTAAAATTGAAAAACCTCTCACACAATTGGATTAAGCAAAAGTTAGGGAATGATGAAAAAATCTAGTTCTTGCATGACAAATGGAATGATCATAGTCCATTATTCATAAGAAATGATCTCCTATATTTAATAAATAAAATTCCTTAAGATTCTAGAGTTTCTTCATCATACAACATTAAGTTTGGCATTGTAACTTTAGAAGATCCTTTTTACTATCAAATTAGCTACCTCAACTTCATCATTTACATAAAAAAGACATAATCATTTGATTATCTAATACCAAAGGGTATTTCACTAATGACTCTTGCTACAAAATTTACAAAACCAAGATGGAGAATGCACCATGATATTAAACACTATAGAAACAAATTTTAAGCCCCAAAACTTCCTTAATCAATTGGCTACTTTAAAAAAAAAAGGACCAGAACTAAAAATAGGTGATTTGACTCCTATGATCATAATTGTCTTATACAAAAAAGAAGATAAGAATCATCTCTTTTTCCAATGTAAGTTTTCTAAAATTATTTGGAATAAAATGTTGCATCTTTTAATGAAGCACTGTCAAGCATATGAATGAAACAAAGTAGGAACTCAAGCAAAATGAAGAGCTACTCAAAACTGCTTTCATTTCAACAATCTATTCAATATGGAATGAAAGAAACAACATATTATACCAAATGGAAACCACCGGAAAACATCAATTAGCTAACACTCTAAACTAAATTAGAGAGATCATAATAACAAGGAATGCACAAAACAAGTTCACACCAGGCATAAAGCTCAAATGAAATCTTTGATAATTTATAAATTTGGTCTCATGATTTTTGTACTGAACTTTAACTTGTTTGTAAATGGTCTTACATTACAGTGATATAATAGCTTTTGCTAGTGTTTTAATTCATTTTTCAAAAAAATATGTAAAGACAAAGCATTAGTTTTACGAGTCCAGACTAATAGAACAATAGAAAGCCTAGTTCCTATTAGTTTACGTTCACCAATTGATGAACATTCTTAACATTCCAGGGCCATTTCAAGAAAGTAGGTTTCTCCTGGAATAGAAATCCAAATCAGCATACTTATATCACCATAATTATGGTAAAATTAGTAGATCACACATCCCATGCACAAAGAACAACTCCAAACATTATATATTGTACAACCCCAATACAGAATCATGATTCATGACCCTTCTTACGAATAATAGTAGTTACTCTGCTAGCAAGCTGGAGAGTTGTGGCCAGGACTTGGCAACGAGTATATCAGAATTAGCCATAACTCAAACGGGAATCAGCTGGCTTTAGTGTTAATTGTCGTCGAGGAATCCCAATTTCGCAAGCATTGACTCTGGCAGCAAATCGTAGCGAGCAGAGTGATTCACCTAACGAAGTGGGATCAGGAGAAATATTGACAAACATCAACGTCTTGGAATCCCCACCTAGACAAGGCTGATTATAGAACTTGAAAGAGTTAGAAGAAGACCGTCCAAAACGGCACTTATTATGCGGAGGTTGAAAATGCTAAAGGAACTACGCTACCTGGAGAAGATACGTTAACTTTGAATTCCTAAAGGGAACATGATCCTCCTTCTTTGCTAAGGCGAATATGACGTCAGCCAATGACGATAGACTTTTATTTATAGCCTGTTCGTACACGAGAAAATTAGGTAATCATATTGAGGTGAATACATATAATAGCATACCAGTCAAATTGAAGATACCTGAGTTTCCTTTAACCTGTCGCCTGTTGACAAACTCTTTGAGAGTCGTTCGCTCCCAGCAAGGTCGATGAGGTTTAATATTCCCTGTACTTGTTGTTCAGTACCCTAACAACCCATTAAAGGAAATTTTTAGATGATGCAGAAAATATTGGCATATAAACATCATGAAATTACAGGTATTCCTACCTCGTTTATTCCAGAAATTCGCAATGTGAAGACAAAATGACTTCTTGATGACTGTTCATTCATTTGCGTCCTGCCTACTGACCTGGAAAAGAAATTTTGCCACAACGAAATTCCTATTTAGAGATTGAAATTAAAATTATTATGATTCCATGCTCAATACTCTGCGCGTGATGGTTCCCCATGTCAAACAGCAAATTATCATAACCAACTACCAACTTCAAAACTGTAGAAACATAAAAAAAATGAATAACTGATACAATCCGCCTACAGTTTACCTGCTTTGTGCCGCTTGTCGCAAAAGGGAGGATATCTCATCTATTGTAGAAACATCGATAATGGTAAGATCCGAGACGTGTGTATTTCCATTTGCATCGTGTTTGATAGTATATTGCTTTCCTGGAACACCACTATCTGTTGTACCACTTGATTTATTTGCTGACAGCAAATCACGGATGGTTTCATTATATATCTCCAACATTGAGGCCTATGAAGTTTCCGAAGCAATCATTACTAGGGCAACATTTGACGAGTGAAAATATAAATAGAAGACGTTACCTGCATTTTGTATTTCCAACCCTGTGCCATGAGGGCCTGGCTAGATTGAAATATCTGTTCTAGAGAACGAGGTATTAGACCTTTTTGCTCTTGAGCCTCTGGCCTACCCATCATGGTATAGGTTTTTCCCGAACCTGTCTGACCATAAGCAAATATGCAGACCTGAAAATATCACACTGGAAAGGTTATTTCATACTTTAATGGCCTAACACAAATTAAATAATAGTGAAAAAAATCGCAAACCAATTAGCTGCAGAGTTTAACTCAGTGTTTCATCCTCTGGTTTACCTCAGCAGGGTGGCCTAGTGACTATATGCTCCCATACCAACAGAACCAACTTACCCAAGATGACATATTAATTATCCATTTCATTAACCAAGTGAGGTATGCATGTCTCTAAGTAATTGACCACTAACACATTATTCCAAGCTGCAAACATAAACCATCTAATTTTCTTTTAAGCCTGGGTATCTAAATAATATCTTGATAAAAAATGGAGCTCTCGCCATAATCTGACAGAAGCAGATAAATTGACTACCTTATAGCCATCAAGGGCACTCTGTACTAGCTGTGATATTTCCACAAAAACAGCCTGCTGAGAAGCGTCATGACTAAACACCTTGTCAAATGTGAAAGCATATTTTTGGCCTGGTAACAAATACCAATGGATTAGCAAATAGGCAATTTTGTGATGGGTATATTTTCTAAACAATATCCTCGAAGGCTTGTGCACGTAATTTTTGATCACCATACTCACATGAGCAGTAAAACTACAGCTGACATGAATGCAAATATGTCCTATGGACTTTGAAGTTTGAACCAACTGTGAAAGGTGACACAAAGTTATATAAATATATACCACTTTGCACTAAGTCAATGCCACGACCAAGAGCTTCTGTGGAGGTAGGAAAAGAGATAACTGGTGCTTCTGTTACAGCACCATCATCAGGTAACAAGGGACGCACTCTGCAGAAGACACGTATATTCCCCTTTAATTCCTGCAATACAAAGATTTTCAGTATAACTAAAGCCTTTTATGAAGCGCAAAGAGCAACCGAAAATGAATTACCAATATAGTGTTATGCAACTTTTTCCTCAACTTCTCTCCTTCAATTAGTTGGTGCTCTGTATCTACAAGACGCTCCTGTAGTTCACTGAAGGCTTTTTTTTGTTCTTCAAATTCTGTCTTTATCTCTGAAGAAGACAAGTTGGCCATCTGAAGAATGACATTGTAAATGTCAAGTGAGAAAGAACCTGAGAAGATGCAAGGGATCGAGAGGAAATAAAACAATGTTCACTATAATTGACCTTCAACTTCTCATTTGCAGCCATGAGTTGATGTTCTAGTAAACGTATCTGCTCCCTTTGAGAAGAACACGTCTCCTACATATATAGAGCCAGTTAAACACCTTTGAAAGCAATAACAGATGACTCATGCAATAACACTGTGTGTGTGTGTGTGTGTGTGTGTAAACAAACCTCTAAGGATTTTGTTTTGGTCATCAATTGATCCAACTCTGCAACAGATTTGCCTGTACTCTCTTTGTACTTTACGATTTCGGCTGTTAAGACCTGCACCTCTGAGACCTGACGATCGCGATCATCTCTGACTTGTTGCAGCTCCCCTCGTAAACATTTAACTTCATTAACTAATGATTCTTTCTGGTTCACAGCCTCGTCTTGAGAATTCTAAATTTGTAAAGATGGAGACATTAAGTTAACACCCAACCATTTCGTTGATGTGTGTTTAGCAGTAAGAACATGCTAATCCACACACAACAGGAAATAACAATCGAATTGTCATAACCCCACATGAGACTCACCCTAGAGAGAGTTAATTCCTTCTGTAAAGTATTATAATGGCCTCTTAAAGTGCTGAGGTTTTCCACTATAGTTGACTTTTCCTTTTCTACTCGCTTGAGTGAGTCACGAGCTGCTTCAAGTTCAGAATGCAGTTTGCTATTGTATTGTTGAAGACTCAAATTGTACTCTTGTAATCGTTTGTACATATCATCAAGAGAAGCAGCCTATAGATTTAAGCGAAAGTTCAAAGATTGTTACAGGATACTCTACTAGAAAACTGAAAATACTGGGCAAGGGAGAAAACGATCATTAAATGCGAGTCAAAATCAGTGAATAATAATAACGATAAGAGCTGCTGTATTAGTCCATTAGATATTAATATAATCAAAAGTAAGAAGAATAAAATGGACAGTACCCTATGATTGGCAGCGGCTATCTCTTGTTGAGCTTTTTCTAGTTCTTGGGAAAGGGAAGCGTTTAAACTCTCGGCGGAAATTCTCGCTTCTTTTTCTCTCTTATGACAATCAATTGCGTCCTACTCATCGTACCACATAAATTAGAACTAAAGGAAGCGAGAAGGAAAAAGAAAAGAATCGAAATGCTGCTCTAATGGTGACGATACCAGCTTTTCTAATTCTTCTTTGGCAAGTCTGTTCTGCAAAGAAACATTATCTGCCTTTAACTGTGCAATAGAAGCATTTAATTTCTCGTCCTTAATCTCCATTTCCGCCACTAAAAGAATAAGAAACGAATTCACGTTAAACTGTTTGGTTTTTACCAAATCTAGTACATATCTATCTACAAATTTAATGCTTACTCACAATTGATTCATTTCTGGTGATCAACAAATGAATTCATCCAAATACAGATGTTTCAGTCATTCACTTATAACCCTAGATATGCAAAAACATTCAAGTAATGTCTTAAATTTCAGAGATGATGTTATTGTCACCAGTATCAGCTAGTGCTTTCTGAGAATTTTCCAAAGCAGATCGAAGCTTGGCCTCCTCATCCAAATGCTCCGCGTCTCTTTTCTGAAACCACTTGATGCAAAGCTTGAGCCTACTATTCAGATCACTCACTAGTTCCAAGTTTCCCTACAGAATAACAAATAAAGTCAGCATGATAAGAATGCAATATAAAGCAGATAAGACTAGAGAAGAAAGAAGAGAACCTTGTGGTCAAACTTTTTCATTTTGAGCTTCTCACTGAGCAAGGCGTCGACTGACACTTTGGTGAAGTCAATTGTGTTGGCACCTTCTGTGCTACCCACATCGCTGGAAGTAGGATCATCTTGTTTCCGAGCACTAAGTGAACTTAATGGCTTGCGGTCTGGACCAAACCCAGATCTTCCGATGGCGACCCCGATCTTCCTACGCTTGTCCAAGGGGATACCTTCCTTCTTCTACAAAGATTCAGAGTAACTCAACCAGAGAAAGAGTTAAAACAAGAGACAAGGGGGAGGCAGGTGGTTCTTACAGCAGAAGGACTTCGCGGTGGTCTATTCTGGTTCCGAGAAGCCATGGCTGTCGCCTCTCGTCCGCAGCAACTTAGAGAGATGAGAAAGAGAGACTAGTTGATTTTGGGCGGAGAACGAAAATTTTTGAAATTGGAGAGAGAATCGAGGGCGCTTCTCTTCACTCAAATTAATCGAACGTTGTGATTTTTTCCCATTTTATTTTGGACTAGATCCAAGAGCCCAGGCCCAAATATGGTAGTATTCCAATAATAAACGTGTCGTAATTCTAGTCGATCGGAGTCAAAAGAGACGTGTTTCACTAGCTTTGGAGAGTACCAACAAACTACCCCAGATCCTCTGTCCAGTTTTACTTTGTCTTATTCTGTCTCATGAAATCTTAGCCATTTATTTTGCAGGATCCACGCGGGTCCTATGTGAACCCCACATAAATAAATGGCTGAGATTTATTGGACACAATAAAACACCATAATATTAAACAGGAGATCTAGACTCCCAACAAACGGGGCAGATAAAGTCCTTCGCCGGTATATATAAATAAATATACGTATACAGTATATATATAAAGCTGATCGGAGTATCAAAACTTAATCGAGACTGAGAACTGGCTTCCATGACTGGCCTTCGTGGCTCTTCTCAAGCTGCTGTCCTTGAGGGCAGCCTCCAGCTGAGCCGCTCAAGCCACTCCAGTGTGATTATGCCAATCAACACCGCTTGTCTCTCGGCTTCTCACCCTGGATTCGCCGTTAGAGCCCAACAGGTCCCTGAAACTAAGCGCCGCACCATGCTGGGTTTTGTTGCCTCCGGATTGGTTTCTGGGCCATTCGTCCAGGCTGCGGTCGCCGACGGTATTCCTATCAAAGTCGGCCCTCCTCCACCTCCATCCGGTGGCCTTTGTAAGTTCCTAGCTATCTATATTCATGATTTGGGCTTTAAGGTGAAATATGGATTAAAATTGGTTGGTTGGTTCATGGCAGCTGGGACACTGAACTCGGATGAAGCAAGAAACCTTGAGCTGCCACTGAAGAAGAGGTTCTAACTGCAGCCGCTTTCACCGACTGAGGCACTGGGCAGAGCGAAAGAGTCCGCAAAGGACATTGTTGGTGTGAAGGCGTTGATAGACAAGAAGGCCTGGCCATATGTTCAAAATGATCTTCGTCTCAAGGCTGAGTACCTTCGCTATGACCTTAACACTATCATTGCTGCGAAACCCAAGGAAGAGAAGAAATCCCTCAAGGAACTCACTTCCAAGCTCTTTCAAGCTATCAGCAATGTACTACTCTATCTCGCATCAGTTTCCTGTCCTTTCCTTTGAATAGATGAAATTTTGATCATATATACTTGTAATTGCAGCTGGATTATGCCGCAAAAATCAAGAGTACCCCGCAAGCGGAGAAGTTCTACGCCGAAACTGTGTCTGCTCTCAATGATGTTCTTAGTAAGCTTGGCTAGTATATTAGTAAGTATATACTCGACATCTCTGTATTTTGAGCAGAAAAAAATTCAGTGAATAATAAGACGGATGCCAGTGTGATTCTTTCTTATTTTAACCGAAATGCGCTCCCTTTTCTATTTGCAAGGCACACGTTGCTTAAGCTTTTGCGATAAAACAGTTACCTAATATGACGTCAGAATTTTTGTTAATAAGTAGTCGTAAGTTCAAATTCTACCACCTATTTATTATTCAGCACAAGGTAGAGTGAATATGTGTAAGTTTCAAATTTAAAAATCTTTTACTTAAGGAGGTGTGTTAATGAATATATGAAACTAATTAAGTTGGTCTAACACAACAGTTTAAGCTATTACGGTGAAACGGTCACTTAATATGATATCAGAGTCTTTGTCATCAAGTGGTTGTGAGTTCAAATTCTATCATCCTCTTATTATTCAGCACAAGGTAGAGTGAGTCTGTGTAAGTTTTAAATCTAAAAATCTTTTCACTTAAGGAAATGTACTAATGAATATATAAAACCAATTAAATTAGCCTCACACAATAACTTAAGTTATTGTAATGAAACGTCTAATTAACATGAACATCCTAGTTACAAAAATTGGTGTCACTACGTACGTGATTCATCATATGTTATTAGCATAGCAGCGATTAATGTCATGGATGGACTGGGAAAAAATTGTATGGACGCTTCTATTGCGTAGCACCTCAATGTAGAATATATAGTCAGTCCACTGTCCACACAAACATTTTGATGCAATAAGTCCACACTCTGTAGACCATGAGCGAACTTGGGCTAATGCCAGCGACGCGTAAGGAGTGGAGCGTCCCAATTATTCAATGTGCGAGAGTAAAGTCCAAAGAATGAGTAATATACATGGAAGCTCGGCCCAACTTTATTTTGGTTTTTAAAATTATTAAAGAAGTTTGTTTGATTTATTTTCATTTTTATTATGATCTAATTTATTATTAATTAAAATTATTATATTATTTAACATTAATTTCAGAGAAAAAAATGTACAAATATGATAATTTAATTACATAATAATAAATAATTTTAATTTAGTTATTTTTAAAATTAAATTAAAGAATATTTTTACAGGAAAAAAGATCATGTAGGATATTTTATCAATTATATTGTTAATTTCAAATTTTATCAAAAAAATACACCAACTATCCTAACTAGCTCAAAGTAGCATGAGCCCTAGTTTAGAAAAATAAACCTTAAAACATTCTACTTAATTATGATAATTTTAATTGACATAGTACTTTCACTCAACTTAGGGAAAGAGAATGACTACAACGTCCATATTTTAATTTTTAACACTTATCCCTTAGAAACCCAAAATCCTAAATTCCAAAAAAAAACTAAAATCACCAGTTAGGGTTCTTCATTCATGTAATAATCGTTACAAACAAACACACCAAAGATTGAGAAGAATAGAACACAAGAGAAGTGGAGCAAACTTTTATTTTAAAAGAAACTGCTTTTAAAAGAAGTACATCATATGCTCTCTTTATAGAGCTAGTGGCCAAAGACTAATAACTAAGAATGTTCAACTTCAACAAATTAAAATACTTCATTTAAACTAGCAAATCATGCTCCTAAAAACTAGTGAAACGTGCTACAACAGAAAACAAATAAATAGAACAATTCAGACTGAGTCAACACTCCCTCCCCTAAACTGAAAAATCTGCAGTTCTCAGTTTAGAAGCAACTATTCCATAAGCAAATACCTAGCAATGCTCTTAGCTTCTGGAACACAGGAAACTTCAAAGATTTGATAAGTATGTCTGCAACTTAATCTTCAGTTCTGCAATAGATGAGATTGATGGCTCCGTCCTTCACAAGGTTCCGTAAGAAGTGAAACTTCACATCAATATGCTTGCGCCTTCCATGTAGAACAGGATTCTTGGACAATTTAATTGTTGAACTATTGTCACAATAAATCATGATAGCTTCTTAATTGAACTGCAGCTTCTTAAGAATTCTTTTTAGCCATATTGCTTGACAAGCACATGCTGTTGCAGTTATAAATTCTTCTTTAGTTGTTGATAAGGTGACAAATGATTGCTTCTTAGAATACCAAGAAACAGCTCCAGATCTAAACATAAAGGCCTTGTTTGGTGAAGAGCTGATCGGCTCTTTTTTAGCTGGTCAACCTATTTTAGCTTATTGACTTTAAGAAAAAAGCTTATAAGTTTGTTTCGTAAAGAGCTTATGGGTTGGCTGATTCAACCCAATCAGCTAATTTTCAACCAGCTCCTCTTAGGAGCGTTTTATCCTACCAGCTAATATTTTTTCGGTCAAATCTTCATTTTGCCCTCGTTACATTTATCTCTGTTTTTCTCCTCACCGCTGCCTCCCTTCTGCCAAATGCTGCGTCATCCATGGGCGTTTAATTGCCCATCGTGATCTTACCAATGGCAGAGTCGCCATCTAACCATCACCTGCGGCGAAATGAGACACTCCACCGGTGGCTTTCAAACCACCGGTGAGTTTAATCACAAAACCCAATAAAATAGATGCAAAACGCAGGCAGTAAATCGCAAGGATGGACAAACACAGTAGCATAAATAAGGAACAACCGACAAATGGGAAAAACTTAAAGCGAGAATAAATTAGTGTGATGAAAATCACCTAATACTCCACCAACTTCACTCAGATTCACCAGAAATGCAAGTAGAGATTGAAGAACAGAAGTGAAGTGTGTGATGGTGTCTGAGAGTGTTTCGAAGAGAGAAGAAAGATACCATTCTGGAAGCATCTATCAACTGAAGACTAAAGCCTAAAACACGTGGAGACCAAAGTCCACTTACATGTCTGAAGAGCTTAAATACAAAACACAGTTGTTTAATACAAAATAAGAAGCAAGTCTATTAAACTCTGTCTTATTACCTTATCACAAGCTCCAAATGTTACAAAAGGCAACAGTAAATGACATGAAACGCATACATAACAAAGTTGGGAATAATCATTTAATAAGATAGTAAATTAAGTATTCTATTAATTAATAAAATTGATAAATAATATGATCAATTTTTTTATTTAATTTATAACTTATTTTAGATAAGTAATTAATAGTTATTTGATTGGTTTTATTTTTAATAAATAAAATTATAAAAAATCATCTTATTGTTTTACCTTATTTACATTACTTATATTAAGTAGTATAATAATATTTTCAGTTAATCAAAGGATTCAATAATAAAATTAATATTAATAATTAAAATTTTTATGTTTTTTTATTAAAGTTATAAAATTAATTTTTATAGAATTAAATATTTAAAATTTAAATTCCTATAAGAATATTCAACAAAATATTAAGATATATAATATTCATACCCTTATAAGTCATTTTACAAGTAAACAGCTAATATTAAACAGCTAATTTTACCAAACAACTCTAACAAACAGCTAATGCAATCCGCTAGTCAAATCAGCTGTATAGAATCAGCTATCAGCTAACAGTTAATAGAATCAGCTAACAGCTATTGCAATCAGTTGTTTGCCAAACAGGGCCTATTTCTCTCTAATTTTGGATCGCAATTAGAAGAAAGAAGAAAATGTTTAAGGTCTCAACTTAATCAGCGATGACTTTAGGAGCTCTCGTGTTCTAGTAATCAGTTTTGCCCTTAATTTAATGATATGCAAAAAATTAAAGAAGTAATGAAAATAAGAATTTAAGCACTTGTCTCACATTGTTAAAACCAAGAAGAAGCTTCTAGCTTACCAACAACTTCAAGCCTGTATTTAAAACAATATCACCAGCAACTGCACAGTTAGACATAACTGGCCAGGGCAACCAGGAAACAATGAAAATCCACACCAATTGTTTGTGCTTTAAAATATCTAATACAAAACATTACAAATTTAGTGAGAAAGGGGATTCCTTATAATAGTACTTACTACATTGGCTTTGGATAAGAAAAATGCTATTTGTCTTTGTGCATTTTTTATTATATGTATGCATTCAAAAATATTTATCATCATCAACCAATCTTAACCCAAAATAATTTGAGAACCAAAGGATCAGATGACTAACAAAGTGGTCTTTGATATTCTAGTTATTTCACGTGTTCTTTAAAATATTTCTCTGCTTCAAAATCTTACAAAACATACAACGTTAATACCAGTGACGGAGTCAGGAATTTAAGATAGGAGGGTCCAAATATTTAATTTTTTAAATTTTGGGAGGCCCAGTGCACCACTAACCCTAAATAATTCCGTCTTAGTATGTATATATATAAAAATATAAATTAAAAATAAAAAATATTTAATAATCTTGGGGGGCCCAGTGGTGCCTCCGTCGTTGGTTAATACTGATGTACTTCTCTGCCTTGATCTTGACTCCTCCATTCAGAAAAGCATATTTCCTGATCTTTTACCCAAGTTATAGTTGAGCAAGAATTAAAACTAATAAATTTAGTCTCACAAACAAGTAGTGGGCTCTTTTCTGTTTACTATCTAGCACTTGGGATGCCTAACAAATTCTGCCTTTCTCTTTCTATTAAAATTAGCACATTTATTAGTAGATGAAGGTAAAACATCTAAATGAGTCAAAAGATTAAAACCATACATAATTTCAAAAGGTGCCAATGAACTTAACTCTTAGTTTAGAACCAATGCGATATTGACATATGGTGTCGCTTGAGATGAGGTGGTACAATAGAATGAGACCAACAAGTGGGGGACGCATCTTTGACCTGTAAAGGATCTCGTCGTAGGGCCTTTTGTAGAATTTTAGGAATGGTAAGAGAGACTCATGAGACTTGTCAGATGTGCAGTTCTTTTTAGAAAACATAAACATGGCCTGTGATCGAAAGAAAGAGGGTCGTGGGGTCTATGGTTGACTAATTTTAAGCTCCTCACTCATGGTCACACGTTGTGGCATAGGAGTCGAGGGGAACAAAGTTTTGTTGGTGGTGTTAAGTCAAAATGACTTCACGTCTAATAATTTTGGTGACAATCAAATAATAATAATATTAGAAATAGATGAACTGTTTTGATAAGAAGAAGGAAGAAAACACAGAAGGAACAAAACATAGAAGGAAGTAAAACATAGACGGAAGAAAACACAGAAGGATGCAAAACACAGAAGGAAGAAAACATAGAAGGAAGAAAACACAGAAGGAAGAAAACACAGAAGGAAGAAAATTGTTGGACCCCAAACATTTTGTAAAAGATTAGAACTATTAAATGAGAAATTTTGGTGATTAGTCACGAGTAAAGAACAAATGAATGAAAAATTTTTGAACCAAGAAATGATAGACAAGAGTAAAGTAGGGAATGAGAAATGTGGATAAATTCATGATTTGCTATGGTGTTTTTGGTGGGTAAGAGACTTTGAAATGGGAAGAATGAAGGTGAAAGTTAGCAGTAAAATGAAAGCAATATTTGTGTAGTAAATTGATGAAGAATCTGTACATATATGCATGTTCAGTTATTCGTGTTCATGATTACTCATGGATTATAATTTCCTTATGGACGACATTGATTTGAAATGAAGTTGAGAATGAACAGTAAATGCAGTAGGAAAAGGTAATCTTGGTATAAGTTAAGTTAAGGGAAGATTTTGAAACAAAATTGGTAGATGATCTGGAAAATTGGTAGCCATATTGTTTTCTCTAGTTGTCCAAAAATGATGATTCTTGATCTGGATTAAACTAGAAATATATGGCTATATTTCTTATGAAGACATCGAATTTTAATTCTGTCTTTAAGAGTCTCAAAAGTTCATAAAGTTGAAAACAGGGTGCAGTACATTAGTGTATGAATGTAAAATTCATCTTTGGATTTTAGTGGAAAATTTGGCATTGATCTAGATAGATTTTGGCAAAGTTGCCTTCTTGAGAGTTGTAGATCTTTCTGTTATCTTTCCAACGATATATAGTATGGAATTTTTGGACATCTAAGTCGAAAGTTAGGGTCCTTATGAGTGGAGTTGCTCTGAAGATTGTAGATAGTGATTTAGAACTTTTGGGGATGTGAGGAATGTTAAGTCAAAATGACTTCACATCTAATAATTTTGGTGGCAAAACTAAGAAGGAAGCAAAACTAAGAAGGAAGGAAAACTAAGAAGGAAGGAAAACTAAGAGGGAGAAAAAGTAAGAAGGAAGCAAAACTAAGAAGGAAGCAAAAGTAAGAAGGAAGCAAAACTAAGAAGGAAGCAAAACTAAGAAGGAAGCAAAACTAAGAAGGAAGCCAAACTAAGAAGATACAAAAGTCAGAAGGAAGAAAACACAAAAGATAGAATTTGTCTTCAAGGTCTTCATAAAAGTTGTAGCTCTTGAAGTCCTCTTTTGAGCCATCCAAAGGAAACCTTAATCAGAAATTTCTAGAGAAAGTTATGGTTGTTTCCCCGAAATAAGTTCAATATGATTGAGGATAAAACCAGATTGGATTCTTTTGGCCATAATTTCTTCTCTAGACACTTAAATGACTTGATTCTTGAACCAATGGACTCGTAAGACATTGCTCTACAACTTTACCAAAAATCATAGCCATCAGAAATGTAGTGAGAAAGATTAGGTGAAAAACGTGGGAAGGGTACAGTGAGTGTGTTCTTAAATATTATGAACTGGTGTTATTCCACTGAACATACTTCAGTATTTTGATGATTTCTGGATCGGTAGAGCTCCAAATTAGATGATTTCTAATTTGTGGTAAACTAGAGACATGGAGCTACAAATGGTATGAAGAAATTGGAATCTAATTCAGTCTCT
>JAOTBA010000002.1:23492463-23504964 GCA_025629845.1 Erythroxylum squamatum | reverse complement strand
TCATCAAACCAATTGATTCTTTTTCTCATCAAATTTCCTTAAAGCACAAAAACCCCTATAACACAATACATACACAAAAATCACTCATTTTATTTCATTTTATAATTTTAAATTCTACTCTAAGATCGGGGTCCAACAATTTTAAACCCGTTCAAAACTTCCCGTACATACTTTCTTTGGCAAATAAAACTTCCAACATTGGATTAAACCACTTCAATTCCCAAAATATAATGCAATGGTCCAACATCTGCCATTTCAAACTCATGCATCATAGATAACTTGAATTCTTGCATCAAAGCACTATCATTACCAGTGTAAATCAAATCATCCACATATAAGCAAACAATAACCAGCTTTCCCCTTTCTCCAACTTTGATAAAAAGTTTGTGTTCATAAGGACATTTTTGAAATCCCATATTTGAAAAATATGTAGCAATCCGACGATACTAAGCTCTTGGAGCTTGCTTCAAACCATAAAGTGCCTTTTTCAATTTGTAGACTTTATGCTCATCTCCAAACTTAACATAACCAAGGGGTTGATTGATAAATACCTCTTCTTCCAAATCACCATGAAGGGATGCAAACTTCACATCTAACTGAAACAAAGGCCATGAATTTCGAGCAGCCAGAGCATGTAGCAACCTGATTGTTTCATGCCTTGTAATAGGAGCAAAAAACTCTTTGTAATCAACTCCATATTCTTGCTTATAGCCTTTTGCCACCAATCTTTCTTTATATTTGTCCACACCACCATTCTTATTTAACTTGGTCTTATAGACCCATTTAACACCAATAGACTTTTGTCCTTCTAGGAGTTCAGTCAAATCCCATGTATTGTTTCGTTCAATGGCTTCAATTTCAGCATCCATAGCCTCCCTCCACTTTGTTTCTTTGACAGCTTCTTCAAAGGTCGCAGGATCACAGTCTGAAAACAGAACAAAATGAGTTAATGGATCCTTAGATTGATCAATTCCAGGAACTTGGTAATCATCCATCCATGCAGTCCTCCTTCGCTCACGCTGAGGTCAATGTTCAACTGCTGATACAATAACTGGAGAGGTAATTGGAGCAATCTGATTAGCAACAAGTTGTTGCCTTCTGTCGCTTTCATCTCCGTCAAAGTCTGCTGGAAGCTGTTGCTCAACAGAATTGTTATTCCAAGACCAAAATTTTTCTTCGTCAAAAGTTGCATCACGAGTAATGATAATCCTTTTGCTAGGAGGATTGAATAACTTATATGCTTTAGAATGCTTAGTTACACCAAGAAAGACACAATTTTCTCCTTTGTCATCAAGCTTCCTTTTTCTTTGATCGGGAATGTATGCATAGGCTATGCAACCAAAACTTCTGAAGTGTTCCACACTTGGCTTGTGACCGCTCCATGCATCTTCAGGAGTTTGATTTTTTACAGCAAGAGTGGGACTTCGATTCAATAAATGAATGCTCCAGTTGACAACTTATGGCCAAAAAATTCTCATCAATCCACTTCCCTTCATAATGGTCTTAACCATATCCATGATTGTTCAATTCTTCCGTTTAGCAACGCAATTTTGCTGAGACAAGTAGGTTGCTGTAAGTTGTTTTTGAATTCTATGAGCTTCACAAAAATCTATAAATTCTTATGAATTATATTCTCCAACACAATCACCTCGAAAAATCCTTATAGGCATTTTTGCAACTTTCTCTACCAAGGCTTTGAATTTTTGAAGGCTATTATTGCTTCAGATTTTTCCTACAGAAAGTACACCCATGTTTTTTTACTATAATCATCAATAAACGTTATAATGTAACGTTTACCACCATTTGAAGTTGGAGTAATAATTTTAGAATGCACGAGCGCCAGGATTCGCTTTACTCTTCTTGATTTCCCTTTAGAAAAACTGTCTTAATGTTGTTTTTCAATGGCACAGTCTTCACATACTTGGGAGGGACTTTAAAATTGTGGGAGATCTTTGACCATGTTTTTCTGCTGGAGAGTTTTTAGACCACCAAAATTTAAGTGACCATAGTGAAAATGCCACAACCTTGCTTCATCTTCTAGTTTTATAGCAAAACATATTGTGGATGAGTTCTTAAGAGCCAATGGAAACATTTGGTTTGGTGACATGTTTATCTGAGCAATCAGGCCCCTTCATGGATCTTGAATATGACAAACTCCATTTTTAATAACAATCTCAAATCCTTTTTCTTGAAGTTGTCTAACATTAAGCAGGTTAGTTTTCAAATTTGGAACAAAACATACATCACCAATGCTTTGTTCAGAGTTGTCTTTGGTATGAATTTTGATACTTCCTCTGCCCATGATAGGAACTATAGAATTATCACCAAAATTGATGGTATTCCTAAATGGCTCATCCATGTCGTAGAACATAGAACGATCTCCACATATGTGATTGCTGCACCGCATATCAAGATACTACATGTTTTTGTGAATTTCCTCCTCCTTGTGACAAGCCATCAAAAAAGAAACTTCTTCTTCCTCCTTTTCTGCAAAATTAGACTTTACACCACGATCACGATGTAAATTTGTTATACATTCAGACTTATAATAACCAAATTTGTGACATCTAAAGCATTCGAAGTTTGACTTGTCTACAGAGTTTGTCTTGTTACCATTTGATTGATGATTCGATCTCCCCTTTTGTGAATCTGCAACTGGATCCTCATTTGGTTTGGTGCGTGGATTCTTGTCTTTCCACCTTCCTTTCCCATGATTAGACCCTTTTAGATTTGTCGATGCTTTTAAGGCCTGTTCCTCTATGTCCTGTTGAACAATTTTCTGCTCATAAACTAGTAAAGAACTCTGCAGCTCATCAATTGTCAACTCATCAATACTTTAGATTCTTCAATTGAACAAACAACAAAATTAAATTTTGAAGTCATTGACTGAAGAATCTTCTCTATGACCTTCGCATCATCCATCTTTTCACCATGGATTCTCATCTTGTTAATAACAACCATTGTTCCTAATAAATATTCATTAACCGACTCACCAGCTTTCATTTGTAAGGTTTCAAACTTTGTCAGTGCCTGCAGCTGAAGACGCTTTGCCTTTGCATTACCTTGGTATTTCTTCCTCATGGAATCTCATATTTGCTTAGAGGTGTCTTTACAAAGACTGGTCTCTAAGGTTGTTCGATCAATGGGAATAGGTAGTTTTTGGCCTTCAAATCCTTCCGCTTTAGTGCTTCTATCTCAGCCATTTGTGCATCTGTCAAGACGTCTCCTTCTACTATTTCTGGTACATCAGATTCAACAACATGTCAATACTTTTTAGATCTCAGAAAGTTTTCCATTAGCATACTCCAATGATCATAATGACCATCAAAACGAGGAATGGAAGGCTGCACAAATGATGCTTCAGTGGCCATTTGCTACTGCAAAACAAAATTATAGCAGACAAAATGTAGCTCTGATACCACTGTTAAAAACAGACACACGAAAGACTGAGAAGAATATAACACAAGAGAAGTGGAGCAAACTTTTATTTTAAAAGAAATTGTTTTAAAAAGAAGTACATCATGTGCTCTCTTTATAGAGCTGGTGGCCAACGACTAATAACTAGGAATGTGAACTTATCAACTTCAACAAATTAAAATACTGCATTTAAACTAGTAGATTATGCTTTTAAAAACTAGTGAAACGTGCTATAACAGAAAACAAATAAACAAAACAATTCAGACTAATTCAACAATAATTTGGTACGTGTGAGGAGGAATTAGAGATTAATGCATGTGAGATATGTTATTATTGTTTAAGCTCTTCCTCAACGAATGAACTCACTGGCACCTTCATTATTTTAAATTTTGATCTTAAGACAATAAATGATATTTTAATACCACATTTGGAATCCATTATATATTATCTTAACGTATTTAATTATATTTTTATTAGTATTCCACATTTCTCTCAAAATCCAATTTCTTTATATTTTAGTGCCCATGATATCTTAATGGGTTTAGGGAAAATCTAAGTCCCATAATACATTTTTTAACTAAAATACATATATAGTCCATAATGTTGAGGTTTTTATGAAATTCACAAATTTTTAAAATTAGGTTGGCCAATCTTGAACTTCTTATCATTTAATAGAGGTACGACCTAATATTTAGCATTTTATATGTCAGAGGCGATCGATCATAAATGTAAAGTTTGTTTATGGTAGTTATTAAGCTTTAATGCCAAAGTTCAAACACATTGGATGTAATGTAAAAGTGGAGAAGAAGTTTGGAACTGAGTACTTATCAATATTGGAGTAATTAAGAGTTCCTATATAGCATAACAACTCTAATATAATACATGTTAGTTATAAATTCCTTAGATATTATTTTAATAGTTTGAAGGATTTCAGTATGAAATACAACCATGACTTGTTAGCAATGTGAAATAAGATTAAAAAAATTTAGGAATTAGTGTAATATAAGTATATTTTGACCATGGGCATGATAAAACATACATGATATTTTGTTTAAGGAAAAAAATAGTAGCATCCTAGTTAAAGATGATGTGATTGATGCAATAAAGGGTAGCGTAAGGAATGAAAATAAAAAGTTGGTGAAATATAAAATATAGAAATAAGAGAGAATGATGGTTAATGATCGAATGATGAATTTGATCTTGAATATATTTTTGCAGATATTAGTTACATTGGCAATAAGATGCATGGCAATAAACTATACTCCAGTTATGATAAATATTTGTAAGCAAGAGAGAGTTTCAAGAAGCATACTAAAAAGGTTATGATTGGCCAGGATGTTGATGATGTGATTGATGGTGTTGGAAAGTATAAAAGACCAATCCTTGGTGATTATGAACATAAGTCAAGTATAGGTTTAATGGAAGCAGAAACTTATGAGTCTCATTCTGAGTATGAAGACTTAATTGAGGTTTCCACTCTAACGTCTAGGAATCCTATGATTATAGTGGTTTTAAGAAAGTTAGGTAGAAGAAAGGGAAGAATTATCTAGATATAGACCATAAAAGCATAACATAATAGTCAGAAATGAAGTCTAAAAGTTCTAAACAATTAAAGGCTATTATAATAAGATTTTCTATCATGAATTTTAAGAACTTAGGTGGAAAATATCTACTTAATAACAAATATTGGTCGTTTATATCCTAGCTTGTAGTTAGAGAATTTTTAAAACTTATAAAGGAGACAAGAAGACGTATATGGCTTGGAAAGGAATATCTAGAGAGGTTTAGAAGAACATTTGAATGTGAAATAGATTATTATTGACATGGTTAAAATGGTTTACAAACACTGTCATAAAGGTGTTATGGTATAAGGTAAGAGATAAGGTATTGAAAATCTTGAAAGGTCTCATGAAAGAGTATTATACAATGTTATGGTCATTTGGGTATAAGTTGTTAAGCACAAATATAGGGTCACTCAAGATTGAGATAAATTTAGAAGGTCTATAAGGTAAGCCTATTAAATTTAGAAGGTCTACAAAGCAAACCTATTAAATTTAGAAGTTCCAAAAGGTAAATTTATTTAAAAAAGGTTTTACATGAACTTTAAGGTAATGGAACTTTTTTTTATAAAGGTGTAGAAAGATAATTGAACAAAATGCATACTTTTCAAAGACATCCTAAGTGGTGCTTTATTATTAATAATGGGTATAGATGATAATAATCAAATGTATCCAATTGTATAAACAATAGCATAGGATAAGAATTATGATTCTTAAAACTAGTAATTGAGTATGTTTGTGAAGGATATGCATCTAATTGACATTAATTAGTAGAGTTTCATTAATGACCAACATCTTGGTCTAGTTAAAGTTTTAAAATTAGTGGCTTCATATACAAAGAATAAGAGTATATAAGACATATGTATGCTAATTAGATACATATAAGCATATTTACAGAATATTATTTTGGAAAGTAGTCAATTGCGCAACTAAAATATGATTACTAAGCATATACAGAGGATTTAAAGGCCTTACTTCTTAATCATGTCGAGAATTTTTGGATAAACATCCACACACATTTGTTAAAGCTTTCATAAGCGTACTACTTAGATGTAGGATTGTGAATAGCAATATAATTGAGACACTTAATGGGTCTATATGTGAGGCTAGTGTAAATTTTATTATTATTATATTTAAGGATATTAGAGGGATGATGATGGCTAGGATTAGATAGAAAAAGACAAATGATGCTAAACAATATTGATTATATTTTCACAAAGATCAAGAAGAAACTAGAAACACTAAAATTTGAATCAAGTTTATATACACCAAAGTTCAATAAATGCCTAAGGTTTGAGGTTTCTTATTTTGATGATATGTTTGTAGTTGGCTTAAAGAAAAGAATATTCTTTTGTAAATATTGAGATTTGATCGTGTTTTTCAATATGTGTAAGTTCTAATTAATAACCTCGATAATCCACAAGCATACAGGGTGTTCGCGTAGCACCTAAGGTTTCGATCCCACGATGAAGGATAATCTAATCCTAAAATCTAAGGCCAAAACAATTCGCAGTATTTAAAATGTAACAAAACTAAGGCAAGAATTTAATTCAGTCATGCAACTCAATTCCAATAATCAATTACGAAAATATTAACAAAATAGCAATTGCAACACACACTCAAAAATCAACCTAAAGGAACTACCAATTGAGAGAAAGGGGAATTTTTACCTATCTTTAATGCTAATCTAATCAATTATGAATTATCAGATTATTGGTTCTAGACGATCCTAGGGTTGATTACTCTCTCTCGAGTTACAACCATTAACCCTAAATTATAAACCCTAATCAGATTGTGAAAAATTGCAATTTCTTAATTAACAACCTATCTAAAACCCTAATTAGATCTGAAGTTGTCTAACAAACTACCGGGAACCTAAGTGAGATCTCTCTTCACACAATTACCGATTTGATTGATTTCTCGTTCTTATTAAATCACCTAACTCTCGTTAGCCCAATTTAATTATTTTTCATTCGATTCACCCTCTCAGTCTATTATTGAATTATGCAATCACAGAAATTAATCACAATGAATCCAAATAACAGAAAACAATTAGATTTTATTAAATCAAAGATAAAAACTTGAAGGTGAGTATATAACATCTCAACATTCACAATCCTATCATCAAACTGCTATTCCCAATTCTATACAATAATAAAAATGAAAAATAACAAGAAATACGATTCTAAACGGAGATAGGAGGCAATGGCGTCAGGAAACTCCAGATCCGGGAAGTATGTCGATATCAGCTTCTCCTCCCCTTCTCTCTTCCTTCTTCTCTTTCTCAATCTTTCAATGAACTCTCTCTAGGGTTTCTCTCCAGGTGGTTGAAGAAAAAGCTCTCTCATCTTCTTTGTCATATTCTTTAGATACCTTTTGTGTTATGGGCAGCCTTAGGATTTTTTTGGGGATCCAAAAGGTCCAAAAACTCGCTCGAAACTTGATAGTTTTGAGCGTTTGCGAGTCTGACCGAAGCAGGCCACGATTGTAGGCCATATCTGAGCCTTCTGTCACAATCGTGGCAACCAGGCCATGATCATGGGCTGTGTCCTGGGTTTCTATCACGATCGTGGCAGATGGGCCACAATTGTGGCCTGACTTCAGTGCTTCTGTCACGATCATGGCCTATTTTCCATGATCGTAGGCCGTTGTTTTGGCCCGAGTGGCTCCGAAACTTCTTCGTTCTTCGATGTTGACCCTAAAATACTAATAAACACATCAAGATACCTCAAAGACATAATAATTAAGCTCAAAGACTTATACTAACCCATAAAAACTCTTAAACTCAATTAATTAACAAACTAACACAATTCTAGCTAAACACATACTAAACGATGAAGTTAACAATTAAATACATATCAAACTAAGCCTTACAATATGATGCAATTTACACTTATCAAGATTGAAGTGGGATACCTTGTCAACATATCAATTACATATATTACTAAAGGCTCAATTTAGAAGATTTTATCAATAAATGATACAAGATAAATATATATTAAGTGTTATCAATATCGTATTAAACCGTTAAATTGTCTAAAATAATGGCATGGTGTTGAATATAAGCCAATTCATCCACCTAAAATAAGAAAAAGACTAAGGAGATCTAAAAAGAATAAAAGGAGAAGTAAAGATGAATGAGTAAGAAAATTGTCTAAATGAGGTTTCAACATTGCAAACAATATTGTCATAAAGAGGTTGCCTAGGAGAAACAACCATCAATAATTGAACCATAAGTGACTGTAAGTATGTATTTATTTCTTTCTTATTACTTAGTGACTTCACTTAACTTGTAATTATATACTTAAGTTCATATTTTTTGTGTGTATTATAGAGAAAAAGAGGTAGACTAAGAAAGGAATCAAAAAAGGGCGAATAGTTAAATATTGATAGAAGTAATTAACTAAATGCTAAAGAGCCAAAAGTTGGTAGGCTAGAATTGAACCTAATACGAGTATGAGAGTGAGACTGAGAGGAAGAGGGAGAGGGAGAGGGAGAGGGAGTGAGAGTGGGAGAGAAATAGGAATATGAAAAGAAATATGAAGATTAAAAAAGAGGCAAAAGTTCAAAATATTATTATAAGACATGATATGAGTAGAGAAAAAAGAGGAATTAGAGTCACATATGGAGATGTTTTCTGGAATATATATTATAGGTTAACAATTTAGGAAAGAAAGTTAATGCATTTTGATTTATAAGGTACTAATTTTATTATGTTACTAATTCTCAGCCTTCAAAAGGAAGTACAACTAAAGTTTTTATAGAGAAATACATGATTGAGCTTTCAATCAACATAAATGCCTCAATACCCAAGTTCACGTACAAACTAACAAGACAAAAATAATGTGCCATTCTCTTAATCTAATAAAAAATCTCAAACACCTTTTAAAAATAATTTTATATTCACTCAAAATAGTAATGAGACATCAACTAATAAACGTTTAAAAAATTAATGAAGAAATCAACAAGATTGCCTAAAATAGGAATGTAATGACCAAAAGAGGCTGAGTTGTATTGTTACCATGTTAGATGGTATTATTTTGTTAGCACATGCTATAATAGTAGTTAATCATTTTGTTGTATTTTTAACTTATTTTGTTGCTTTATTCCTATATGTATATTTTGGATTTGTAGACGAGGACATAAACAAAAGTTTGGTTAATAATTCCACATTATAACATTCATTAAAAAAATATGTTATAAGTTAAAAGCATAATGAAATGAATACTAGGTTCAAAAATTCTTATATAATAACTTTGTAAAATAAACTTTAACTTATTTTGTTGCTTTTCCTAAATGTATATTTTGGATTTGTAGACCAGGACATAAACAAAAGTTTGGTTTAATAATTCTACATTATAACATTCATTAAAAAATATGTTATAAGTTAAAAGAATCATGAAATGAATACTAGGTTCAGAAATCCTTATACAATAACTTTGTTAAATAAACTTACATCTAAGCTTTTACACATAAATTTAAGTTCACAAATTAATAAGAGGCTTCTATCTTTTATATGTAAACTTATATATGTACTCAAACTAAGCAAAGATTTGTTTTCAACCTCTAAATACATGAGAAAAAGCACATTAAAATTATAACAATCAAGCATGTATATATAAACACAACATTGTCAACTTATTAGTGTTCCTTTCTTTCATATCATGAGATTTAGCTAGTTTTGATACAATATTTTTCAATTTTTAGCCACAATTTTCAACTACCATGTTTTATCATCTTCTTGTTGTCAATAATCTTATATTCCAAATAAGAAATTTATTGAGCTAACCAACATTGACTTCTTCTTTGCTTTTTTATTCTACTTTCAAACTCTAAAATTTCTATAGCTAGCTTAAAAATTTCAAGTTGGGCTTTTATATTAGCTTTTGTATCCATCCATTCAAAATAAGAATAATAAGTAATTTTCCATGTTAGGTAACCAAAACTTCTTCTTCTTAGGTTATTGGCTTAGCTTGAAAATATAAACCATATCCTTTAAATAATGAGAACATGCCCTTTATTCTTTAAGTATATTATTGGTTGACTAAACATTAGCTAAGAAAAGTAGATCCTTTAAATGGTTGAGACTCATTTTCTTTCGAGCTTGAAAAGTAAATTTACCTAATAAAAATGTAGCAATTTTGTTTTGTGACAATAAATTACTCACTTTCTCCATAAATTTGGAAATTACTCAATGAATTGGGCAAATATGTTAGGAATTATTTATGTGATAAATTAATTGTTTCAAGTTTGGGCATTTATTGGTATGTTTACATTTTACCTTTCTTTAAGTTGAGTGGAGGTGCCATTTCATTTGAAATTGTCAAAATGAATAAAATATCTTAAAGACTATTTGCTTGAAATGAGGCTCATACTAATTTGATCTAGTTTTGGATACTTGGTGTATTTTTTGATAAAATTTGAAGTTGGCGATATATCATATAAAACATGTAAACTCCATAATTTTTTAATAATTAGCCCTAAGTAAAGAAGGAACGAAAGTAGATATAAACGCTAACTAAACTATTGATGTGTCCCTACATAATTCCCTTAGCGAAGGTGCTTTTTTTCCTCTTATTTTTACTTCTTTTAAACATAAAATTTTATTTTTATTACATCTTTCAAGTCTTCTCATATTATATTAAGGTCTTAAATCTACTACTTTAAATCTATTTCTACTTTATACAATAATCACACCCAAATTAAATTATGAATAACTTATGATGATCTTTTATCCTCCATTAATTGATTTTCATATTGAATCAAATCAATTTATTGATTTCTAGTTCAATTTAAAAGGACTACAAAAATTAAATGGTTAATTAGTAACTTATTTTTTATTTTTTTGCCCAAGCTATTAGGTGGTTTTAATTGAATTTGGTTTGATCATCCAATTTGGTTTAATTTTCCAAATAATGATCTTAACTTGAATCTATGTCACCTATGAAAAACTAGAGGTTATAAAGAACTTTAAACCTTATAAGTTTTAATATCTCCTTAAACTAGAAACAATTTGTTATGATATTCAATATATATTCACAAAATTCATCATAAGTAATCAAATTAATAATAAAAAACTTCAACATAAATAGTAAAAAAAGATAGCTATCTTATAATTATCTTATTACATAACTATATAGGAATGCATGTATAAATAATATGGTAAAAAAATCACAATTTCACTAGAAAAATTACAATGATAAATCCTCTAAAGTGACAATCTAATAAAAAACATTAACAATACACAAAAACTAAAAAGAACACCAAAATAATTCAATAAAGTATATACTATTATATTTCAATTAAAAATAACACATATATAATTTTAAATAAGAAATCCTTTTAAAAATATGAAGTTACAGTTATCACGATTAGTAGTAAAATTCAAGTTATATTATATGAGACTAATAAGAACAAATTATTAAAAAGCTCTGATAGATCTCCAAAATGTTTAATTTGCAACATATAATGTTTTTCTTTTCATGTATTTTTGATGCAACAGTACTTATAACATCTAATATAACAAGTTTTTATTGATAATCACACTATAAATTAATAATTTTGACTAAGTAAAGTCTTTTCTATCTTTTGGATCAAAGAATAAGTGAATTAAGTCCATAATCACTTAGGAGGTCAAAAAAAGAGGGAGAGATAGATAAATAATTTAAAAATGTAACACAAAATGTATGTTAAACATACACATAAAATAGCCATAAGAACAAATTATATCTTCAACATTTTAAGTTCTACCATTTGAATTTAAGTGTTAGTGTACATTCTTTCTTTTTTACATTAGTGGAATTTGTAATTGCTACTTTTTGAGTTCATTATGACTAAATTATTAGATGCACGTAATATTTCTCAAATTATGTACTGTAGATAATCCATTTGGCAAGTCAATGATTTATAACCAAATAACTTGATTGATATAGGTCCACATGTCTTTCATTATTTGATGTAGCAACCCAATAACTTTGGAAAGAACCTTAGAGAATTTACCTTTAACATGTCTTTCATTCTTTGCTCTAACAATCCAATAACTTTGGAAAGAATCTTAGAGAATTTACCTTTACATATTAGTGGCATAAGATATCTTCTACTATTAGTATGACCACTTTATTAAAGCAAAGAACATATTTTATACTTTGCATCATTTATCCTAATAGATCATGACATTAAGAGTACAAGTCTACATTATGATTATTTATGTGAAAGCACTACAAGAATAATATACATTTCGCGACGTTTTTTTATAAAACGTCACGAAATGTTCAAACTTTTTGTGACGTTTAAATAACGTCACGAAAAGTTCCAACTTTTTGTAATGTTTTATAATAACGTCGTAAATTTGTACTATTTTTTGCGACGTTTGATTAACAAAACGTTGCAAAATACAACCCACGGCGTTTTGTTGAAGAAAACGTCGTGGAAGGCTTAATTAAATAGTTGTGGTTGTTTGGTTTTTCTTAAAACCTACCGAGCGTTTTCTTATTATCCTATTAGGGAGCGGGCAGGGACAGGGAAA
>JAOTBA010000002.1:23457192-23469406 GCA_025629845.1 Erythroxylum squamatum | reverse complement strand
ATTCAGCTCTGGTTAGGAGCAAATCTGCTCTGGTTTGGGGAGAAATATTACATTTCTCTACGGTAGTGGTTAGTATGTTGTAGTAGTATAGTAAGACTCTAAGTGTTCTAAGGTCATGTTCCTAACATTATCATTATTATAATCAACCAATAGATGACGTGGAGCCCACACTAAAATGGGACACATGTCTTTCCCGTAATAGTATTTTCTAGAAGAAGCTCTAAGTTTCTCTAACTTCGGTCGGAATACTAATCCTCTTCTGTATGATTCTTAGAGCAATTAGTTTTGATCCAAATCGAAGCTCGCGGAGCAGAGATGTCGTCGAGTGTGTATTATCGGTTCGACCACGACGACGAAGCCGATCGTCCCGAGAAGCCTCGCCGGTATGGTGTCACAGAGATGCGAGGTCCTCAGTACACTCTCTTAAGCCACAACTTCCTTCAGGTCAGTCTCCTTTCTCTTTTATCATCATTTTTATCAGCTTATAAACACATAATGCTTTGTTGGGAAATTAGATGTTGTTTGATTGCTGATTGAGCAATAATTTTGCAGGACATATTTGAGTCCACGGGACAGTTTGTAGACGGGTTGAAGTTCTCTGGAGGTTCTCATAGTTTGATGCCCAAATCTTTCCTCAAACAAGTTATTGACATGGCTCACCAATATCATATATATGTCAGTACCGGTGATTGGGCTGAGCATTTGCTTCGTAAAGGTCCATCAGCTTTTGCACAGTATGTTCAGGTAAGACTCAATCTATTACCTTGTACTTTTATTTTCTATATTTATTATAATCATCTGTTCTCTGCAGGCTGTGATTTTAGCTTTTTCTTAAATGATGTATGTTCTTCAGGAATGCAAGAATGTGGGATTTGACACTATTGAATTTAATGTTGGGTCGCTTGGTGTTCCTGAAGACACCCTTTTGAGATATGTGCGCTTAATCAAGAGCGGTGGTTTGAGAGCTAAACCTCAATTTTCACTCAAGGTTAAAAAGTCCGACATACCCTTCGGTGGTAGTCGAGCATTTGGCTCTTATGTACCTCCAGCACCTAAGTCCTCGGGTAAGCGACTCTTAGTCCATGTACGTTAATGTGGTAGTTGCTATGTGACCATAATAGCTAATGCTCGTGTTTCGGACAGCGTAATAACAAAGATAGTCTGACATTAAGCGTGAGCTTTTACGAACCAATATGATTTGCAGCTATGAGATGCAGATAGTGTGAAAATGAAAAAAGAAGAAGCTAATTTTGGAACATTTATCCGCTTGGCTCCTCCTCCAAAGGAGTGACATATAGATTCAAATAAAGTAATAAGGCGATGGCTCCTCCTCTAACACGAAGATGAACTTTTGTATGACAGAACTTGTTGAGGATGTAGATTTCTTGATTAGAAGGGCTGAGAGATGCTTAGAGGCTGGAGCGGACATGATTATGATTGAAGCGGATGATGTCTGTAAAGATGCTGAGTCTCTGAGGGCTGACATTATTGCAAAAATCATTGGACGACTAGGTATTGAGAAGACCATGTTTGAAGCATCAAATTCAAGGACTTCAGAGTGGTTCATTAAACATTATGGTCCCAAGGTATAGCTTAATTTTCTATTCGTTGATATTTCAGTACGTGGCTGTTGACGCTCTGCTTTTGCAGGTAAATCTCTTTGTGGATCATTCTCAAGTTATCGGCCTCGAGTGTCTTAGGGGCTGCAAGCTTGGTACTTTTGGGTCCTCGCATCATCTTTTCTGAACATAACTGTTGGTTTGTAGATAGTAAGAGACTATAAGTATGAAGCTTTGGTTGTGTGTACCTGAATCTGATGCTTTAATTCTAATAAATGCTGTTCTTGGATGTGAGGCAAGAGATGAAAATTCGGAAGCCTTTTATTTGACCTTTGATATTTCTGTTAAACTCTCCCAATTTGCGTGTGCTTCATTAGTTAATCCGATGAAATGTGTGTTTTGACAAATTATTTTACTTCATAATTTTTTCTTCTTCTTTCGTAACTCCTCTCCTAAGAAATTGACAGAACGTCAATCATTTATGATGTTATGTAAATAACACTAGAAATTTATTAAAAATATTATTAAATAACTTACTTAAAAAAAGTTCAATACACTGACAATATAACTATATTATTATATGATATTTTAATTATATAATAAAAATTAGTATTTTATAAATTAAAATTAAAATTACCTTTTTCCCAACAACAATATCGTATAGATATATATTTAAAAATATACTTTATTGCGAGTTTATACCCTTAGCTTCTTTTTAACAGCCAATTTCCACAGTATATCCATTTCTCAGAAGCTTCAACTGAAAAAAATCGTGTGACACTGTTCTTTTGTGAGAAATGGATTGATATGTTTGTCTGGTTTAACAGGAAAGTCATGTTAACGATGGACAATAATATTACACCAGATGTGTATGATCCTAGTGTTAGATACATTTCGGACTGCATAAGAAGTTGATAATCACGGGATGAGTAAGAGCAGGCCGAAAGATTATCCACAAAGTTGCATCGGGTGATCGCCTGAGCATCGTGATCTTCTCGGTCCCTTGACCAACGAGCTCCTCAGTTACTCAACATTTGAACTAAAGAGTAATTCTGGATTTGGAGGCAATGATAAGAATAGCTCAACTTATTGCAGTACCAGTAGGCCATCACTGCATCGCTTTGGAAGAAATATATATACGGTGATTCTTCTGTTTATGGAGGTCGGGTGACCAAATGCTGATTTTCACGTTTCTGCGACTCTGAATTGCAGAAGGTGTTTCAAAATCTACAAGATAATTAAAGGCCAATCTAAAATCGAATCCTACTAACTAAATCAAACAAGAATGACGACTCAATTCATTTTACCCCTATTTATCTGACTACATCTTAAGATCATGCCTTACCATTGGTTCTAATGCTACCTTATCATGTCTCGATCCCAAGCCAACCTAACTGGACTATAACAAATTCTCCCTAATGATAAGCCCCAATTGCTTAAGCCGCACCCTCGAACTATTTTGAAAAAGATCAGCTTGCATCGGTATGTTCTTATGATCCTTTGCAAGGAATTACAGGTTCATTGACTAGCACAAAAGACTATTAAGTATAAAGGTTAATGGGAATTAAGCATCTATTCAAGCTACACAAGCTTCAAAATAAGGGAGGCATAAGGAAAGGCTTGGACAACTGGTGAAAGGTTGACAAAAATTGTTGGAGTTTTATTGACTAGAGAAGTAGAATCAAAATGATGCCAGGATAGACATGTAACCAGCATTGGACTCGTCTTTATTGAGCACCGAAATATTTCTAGAACAAAATTGACACCGATATCATATGTCTTAGTCACGTAGGATTAAGATTTTATCTCTTTTAAACTTCATATTTCTGTTTTGATAAGGATTAACATTTCAAAGTTATTTGATCATTTCCTAGTTATATTATGATACAAATTTCTTTCCTTTTAGGACTCTATTTCTTAAGTATTTATGTCTAAAAAAGGCATCACATTATACAACTAAGAAAATCAATTTGAGAGTTTTCTTCACTTTTAGTAAGAACTTCTTGTTGGTTCTTTAACAAGAACTTAAACAAAAATTTCTCAAAAAAAAAAGAACTTAAACAAATCTTATCAAGATAATCATTATGATGATCAAACTTTTTTTTTAGATTTGATTCTAATCATAAGGGTTGAGTTTCTTTACTTGATTTTGGAGATGATCTTAGGTTTCTAATTCCTTGTGATCTAAGGTTTACATTATTTGGTATCAAAGCTTTAGCTCTTAAAATTAGGTACTATTTACCTTTTAAGAATTTGTCTTCTTTTTTCTTCTTATTTGTGATTTTGTCATTCATTATCCATCATATTCTTTTTTTCTATTTTTTAATCTAGCATTCACTTTATGTTTTCTTATTCAATCAAAGTTGTTCCATTCACTTTTCTCTTATGTTTTGGAGTTAGTTTACATCGTAAATACATAAAAATAAAAAGAAAAAAATGAGAAAAATGAGAGAAAAGACATAAAAGAAAAGACATAAAAAATAAAAAAGCACATCAAATCTAAATATTATATATTTCACATGTTATTAAGTGCTCTAGTGTGCTAGAAATTATCCTAATCCTTCTTAACTCTAGGAAGTATTCTTAGTTTTGTTTCATCTTGTTATCTTTTTGTTAATTTTCCCTCCTTTGTTCTTTCTTGTTGCTTTCACTTTCTTCATTCTTGCTTGTTGATTTCACTTCCTTTGTTCTTTCTTATTGATTTTTATAACATGTTCTTAGCTTCATTTTGTCATTGTGTCCTCCTTATTTTACATCACCTCATTATCACTTGTTGTTTTGGTAGGACAACTGATATAGTTCTTCTTAAAGGGCTTATAATGGAATTTGACTAGTAAAAGGAAAGAGTGGTTATAATATCATTAAGAAAAGTTGAAATTGAGTAAAACACGACTAGGATAGTAAACTAAACTTAAGTGTAAACACGTAAGGGAGTGTGTAAGAAAAAACTAATTTGTTTATTACTAATATTTTCTTGGAAGGATTAAATATTAGTAGTAGTAGATATAATGCAAAAATTAATTTAATGAGTCAAGAGGTTTATAAAGGCTATCTAAGACATATTAAAGATTTTAAATATGATATTTAATCATTTAGACTCCCTATTCAGACTTAAGTCTTTTAGTAACCCTATATTTGAGGAGGAGGAGAGGTGGGATTCAATTATGATGAGATTAGTTCTAGAAAGGGTAAAAACTTTATTTCATAATGAGATGGAAATTTAGGTAATATTAAAATAAAAATTCCTACCCGTTATGGGAAGAATGATCCTGAATTCTACTTAGAGGAAGGTAGAACATATATTTGATTATCATAATTACTTAAAAAAGGGAAGATTAAACTAGTATTTGGTAAGAACAGTTTGTGATTAATAAGCATAGGAATAGTGAGAGGGCTATTTAGCTAGGGGAAGAGATAAATGTGCAAGAGGTTTATACCTAGCCAGTATTATAGGGACTCATATAGAAAGTTGCAAGGTCTAACTCAAGGTTCCATAAAAGTAGAGAATTGTTATAAGAAAATAGAGATAACTATGATTAGGTCTAATATAAAGGAGGACTATGAGGTTACTATGGCTAAATTTATTGTTGGGTTGAATAAGAGATAGTTGACAAGGTGGAGCTGTAACATTATATAGAGATAGAGGATTTGCTGTATAGAGCTATCAAGGTGGAAAGACAATTGAAATATAAGGGTGCTTCTAAATATATTTTGACTTCTATCTCTTTATATAGATCAAATTGGAAGGATAATGAATCTCTCTCAAAACCTAAAGAAGATGTAAAGACAAACAATTCAGTGGCTACATATAAAGGTAAAATTTAATGTACGTAGTGTTTTAATTGCCAAGGTTTTGGGTATATTACTTCTTAATGCCCAAACAAAAGAGCTATAATTTTTTTTGATAGAAAATGGTGATACAGAGAGTGTTAGTTCAACTAATGATGAGATGTTATAATTGTAGGATGATAGTGATGTCAACAGTGAGGGCCTTGTTTATGGAGGTACAATGGTTACTAAGCGTGCTCTTAATATACAACCTAAGGAGGATGGTGAGGTTCAACGTGAGCACATATTTCATACATATAAATAACATAATATATAGTCTTATTATTGATAGTGGAAATTATACCAATGTTAATAGTATCTTGTTGGTTGAAAGGTTGAACTTAGCCATAATAAAGCATCCTAAATCGTGTAAGTTGTAATGGCTAAGTGAATATGGAGAAATTAAGGTGCCAAAGTAGGTATTAGTTACATTCTCCATGTAAGCAAAGGAGTTTACTTCAAGAGAATGATGGGTTTCATATCATGATAGTAGTCGACTATCAATAATGGCACTATTAAATGAATCTGAAATCAAGTATTTTTTCAAGAATAAAGTAGGCCGTTACTTTAGTCTTAAAACATACATTTTAGCATTTGTTTATTATGGACCACAATCTTGATGAGTGGTGAACTCATATGTGTTTCATTATAATTTTTAATATGATCGGAATGGATTTTTACAGAGTATTAATCCAATGTCCGCATGTTGGAATTATTAATTGAAACATGTATTAGGAAACATTAACTTAAATAAAGAGTTTATAGTGATATCATCACTTCTAGATGTTTTATGGAGATTGGTGATGAAATTGGCGTTAGGAGTTTGATGGACTAGCTACCTATCAAGTCTTAACACCAAGATGAGACCTTGTGTGTTAATCACCATATAGAGTAAAACAGGAGATCTAGAAGAAAAAACCAACATAAGGGCAAAACGGTAATTTTGCCCTTTGTTGTGCGGATGGCTATAATAAGGTTCATAATAGAGTTTGCAATTGAACATATTATTTGAAATGTGTATTCTTATAATATTAAGTAACTCAAGAGTTCAACAAATTGTCTTTAGTGGAATAACATTTAGTTAATAAGTTAGAATTAATTCTAATGAGATTAAATTAATTATGGGCTTATTGGAACTTGATTTTTCTAAGTCCAATAAGATTCTCCACTTGATTTCAAAGAAGGTTATCAAGCAAAGTAAGAAATATAAATGGATGTTTTAAAGTCTATAATTGAATGTTGGGCTTGCACTAATTAATGATTAATTAGAAGCCCAAATGTACATTTAGAAATGGGCTAGACTTTGGTTTAATTTAATTAATTAGACTAATTAAATTAAAAAATTTATTAAAGAAAGGAAGGTGCAATTTCGGTTTCATTAGGCTGAATGTGCAGTTGCACATTTAGCATTGAATTGCTAAATAAAGATGTTATTTATCATGCTTTATCATCATTAAATGGAGTAATGTTCTTACCATTAAATAGTTTAATAGTTGTCTTTTAATGATGGCATGTAATGTAACCTTTTTAGCATTCATTTGATTAAAGATGAAAGAGGTGTATTTGATGGATGATCTTCCTTCTTTCATCCCTAAAACCGAAATTGACTTGTCATTTTAGGTTATTGGTCTTTTCATATAGCCATCTTAAAACAAATGAGAAGAGTCTCATTTAATGGCTTTTTTATGTTTGAATAAAGAAAGGTGTGATGCATTGGATGCTCTTTTCTTCTTTCTTTTTATGCATAACCGAAATTCACAAGGTGTAAGAGAGGTGTTCTTGCATTTTTGGAGTCTCTCTCCTTTCTTCCATGGGTGAGACGAAATTTGCATGAGAGGTGTCTCATTTTTTGGCTTCTTTCTTCTAAGAAAAATCTCCTCCAAAGTTTTCTTCTCCTTTCTCACCAAAAGATCTTATTTACCAAGTTATCAAAGAAGAACAAGTGGTAGATCAGATTGGTTGAGGATACAATATCGAGAAGAGGGAACAATAACAAGAAGAAGAGGATACATCACCTTGGAGAGGATATATTGCTGAGAATAGGATAGCACAGTGAGGAGTTAAAGATGTAGCGAAGGAGTCGGTAATATATTTTCAACCACCTTGTTCTTATGTTTATTATCCTTATATCGTATCATGTATGGCTATGCATGTTGGTTTGGTTATCTTGCTTTCGTTGTGTTATGATTTCTATAAAAAGCTTTGAAATCTACCATTTAACCAAATCTTGCATGTTTTCTTTTCCGATCCAACACTGAAGCCCTTCTTCATTACTCTACTTAAGCTCTATCATTCTTCTTTCTTAAAAACTAGTGACCTTTTTTACTTATTTAGATAAGTATAAAAGATGCCCTCCGTTCTCAAATAAGTTACTTGGATATTTTCCATACAATCTTTAAAATTCTTTGAGTGATTTCTCAAAGAGAAGTTGTCATCAACTTTATAAGGTTTAATCAAGTTATTAAAGTCCCCTAAAATGATATAGGGACAAATTTTGATAGCTCCTAACTCCATCAATGTATTCCATAGATGATATATTTCAAAAGCAAGGTTGAAAGCGTACAAACATGTAACTTGGAAAGAAATCACTTCTAGTTTCATTTTAAGAGAGATGAATTAACTAATTTGTAGTTGAGTAATAAGTTATCTTAGCTCTAGTAGTATCATAAGGTTGACAGGAGATGATTGGAAAAGATTTCCTAATGGGTCTTCAAGAAGTTCAAATTCTTTCCATTATTCTCTTTAAATTTTTCTTCCAATAGACCTATCAACAAAGGATTATTGTTTGATATATAATTTCTTATAGCAAGTTACTTAGAGATTTATTTGGAAAAGAGGGAATATGGACCATTTTATTCCTATTTGATCACCTCCTCACTGCTATTTTGAAATTCTTAACGTCATTAAATGTAAAAGCTTCCTCTAGTATAGGAGAGGTGGTAAAGATAGGATTTAGAAAGATAAAATGATGGAGTGTGTATAGGATCTTCCTTATATAGGTTTATTAGTAGAGTAAAAACTCATTACATCATTTTGAGTAGTGCCATTCTATAATTTGTTCAAATAACTAGCAGATTTTATTGACTTTTGTAGCGTCTTTAAAACACTGAATGTCAATAGGAGTAGATGGAGGAACATATAAATAGTCCAAACTCTTATCTAATGTTTACATGTTAGAGATTATTATGTTTTCTTCTTTTAACAACTCCTTATCTTTATCATTATGAGTCTTATTTTCTATAGAAAGCTACATGAGTTTCCAGTACTCACTAGATTAACCTCCTTGTAATAGGCCTTTAATGATTTGTTTTTTAAGGATGATATGTTATCCATAAATAGGTAACTAACACAACATCATTATACAACTTCTCATCCTCACACAATCTTAGATTGGGATGGACTTTGGTAACTTGTTTTAAGAATTAATAAAAACACAGACAAGCAGTTTAATAGGATTGTCCATATAGTTAGCTAAGTAGTTTGGTCCCTTAGTTGTCAAATATTCTAATGGGGCATCATGGATATTTATCCATATTGGAATTTGATTTTAATTTAGTTGCTAAAGATTGAGCCTTGGTTTCTATAATTCTAGAAATATTGGATTGTTGTTCAGGTGTTATGATCTAGCTTTTATAATCGTTATAGCTTGCTTTCTAGTTCTAAACTTTAAAAGGAAAATTTTATCATCATTCACTAACACATCTTCTAATCCATAATCCTTTTAGTTGGTTTAAGCTCATGAGCTCATCAATAGGAAGGATGATCTTCTATCTATTAAGAATCCTAGGAGAGTTGTATCCTAACAATTAGTTGTTTACTTTAATATCTCTAGAAAATGAGCCACTACAAATTCTTCATCCTTATTCTCAGTGTGACAGAAGTGTAGCTTGGTCTTTAGAGTACCATGTCCTACCATCTGAAATCAAGCCTTTTTATTCCTAATGTTGTTTACATTATCAGATGTAACATCCTGTTTCCATACTAAGGGTTAGAACCTAAAAATTTGGTATTTGTGAGAATAAAGAGAGATTTAGAAAATTGCATTTCATGCTCATGTATAATATAGTATGCTCACACGTGAATAGTAGTTCATGCGCATGAAAATAATTATTCATGCACTCAATTGACATTTTTCGGGTATAAATGGTTGTTTTAATGTGAATATGATGCGAATTATGGTTTTATATCTTAAAAATTGAGTGTTAATGTATTGAGTTATCTAATTTTGTCAAATTTAGTGGGATTTATTGCATGGATTAATGAAATTAAAGTGTTAAGGTTATAAGAATGTTCAAGGGTATGTTTGGCAAGAAACTTAAGGTTAAAAGAACATAAGCCTATAAGGAAGGGTAAAATGGACTTTTTGGACTCATTAAGGGTAGAAATGGAAGAAGAAATGTTGTCTTGTTCTCTTAAAAAGGGAAAAACATGATTTGAGGGAGAGAAAGAAGAGAAGAACAAAAATAGAAGAGAGTTTCGGTGGAGATGAGACAAAAGAAGGAAAGATAGGGTTTCATCATTTCTTGGTTTTAAGGGAGATTTTGAGGTTATTAAAGAAGGGAAAAAGGTAGAGGAAGAGAAGAGCTTCCATTTTAGCCAAAGATCTCTTCATTTGGTGAAGAATCAAGGGGATCAAAAGAGGTAAGAGGAACAAGAGGAGAGGCATTTTGAGCAAGTCCTTAAGTAAGGAAAACAAGGTGGGTACATGTTTATAATAGAGGAAATAAACCACAAATAGTTTCTTTGAATCAAAGGAGTTTAATGATTTCAATTACATCATAAATGTGCATTTATTGCTCTTTGAATGTGGTGATAAAGTGCTACATGTTTGGTATATGAATTGTGTTATTGATTTATGAAATGAAAAATGGAAATGATTTTTGTAAGGATATCAAGTTTATGAAATCAAGTTTTCAAAAAAGTGCCATTTTGGGCAACACATTTACAAGTTATGAAATATGTGTTATGTGGGTTTAGTGTAGTCCCTTCAAGAATGTCACATGCACGTTGACCGAGTTAAAGGCTTCTCCCGCCTGCCTGTTAGTGGCACGAAGCTCCTTCATGGACTCCCTCAAGTTTACGACTACACAGGACCATTAGTGGAATTGTGTAGTTTGTCATGTTTATGGATCTACCCAAACCATTCTGATGTGCTTATGTGTTTATGTTATGTGAACAAGTTTGATGCTTTCATGTTTTGTAATTTGAGATTTTGACTACATGATGAGAATTTGAGAAACATGTACTTTATGAACTTAATGAGAATTTTCTATGACAAGTAAATGTTTTCAAAGGTTTTTGCTTATTTTTCCGTTATAAACTGTTACCCACGAGCTTTCAAGATTACCCCTTTTTTGTCCCATCTTTAGGTGATAGCTAAGAGACCAAGTGATCAAGAGCCTAAGGGTATTACTTCAAATTTGTTATTTTGTATTTTTGAGTTGGTTTTGGGAAAGCACAATGTTTCAGTCGCGTTTCAAGTTTATTTGTTCAAGAATCTTTTGTAATTTGAGATTTGAGACAATGATGTAATGTGGCTTGGAATGCCATAAAAGATTTGTAAAACTTTATTCTTTTGATGTTAATGAAATATGATTTGGGCACGGATGATATTGAGTTGGAATCAAGTATACTTGAAGAAGTTGTCAACTTGAGATAAGTATCAACTTGAGCAGAAGAAATGTTTTTGTTCATGTCGTATGATTCCAAATGTTGGGCTCCAGAATCGGGTCCAATATTGTTTGGTATCAGAGCAAGAGTTGGGTTCTGGAAACGAGAACTAACATTTATGGTATGAGAGTAAGAGTTGGGTTCCGAAAATGGGAACCAACATTTTTCCCCGTTTTGTGTTTGCCTGATTTTTCTCAACCTTTTACGGTGGAGTGTGATGCTTCTTCTGTAGGCATTGGCGCCATACTTCTCCAATCAAATCATCCCATTGCCTATTTCGGTAAGGGTTTCTCCTTCTCTAATCGTTTGAAGTCTACTTATGACAGAGAATTGCTAGCCCTTATACTTGCTTTACAGAAATGGAGGCATTATCTATTTGACCGACACTTATCCGTTCAAACCAATATGTAAATATAGTGCCCTGGAAAGCAAGTGTATTTACATGTACCTTAATCTTCTTCAGTTACAGTTTTGCAACGGAAATAATTATTATTAATAAAATAAAATAGTTTGGTTTTAATGAGCATTATATATCTAGTCATAAGGTACTGGGATTCTTATTTAAGTAATATACATATACATAAAGATGTATAAGAAACATGTATATTATAAAAATCTAAATTAATGGATTCACAATTGAATAATCAAGTTGGTCACTTAATTATGGCTTAGACTATAGTGTTGCGATTTATCTCTATGTAAGTAAAGGAGTTTACTACAAGGGAATGATGAGTTTCATATCATGATAATAGTTGACTATCAATAATGGTACTGTTAAATGAATCTGGAATCAAGTATCTTTTCAAGAATAAAGTGGGTTGTTACTTTAATCTTAAAACATACAACTTAAGCATTCGCTTATCATAGACCATAATCTTGATGAGTGGTGAACTCATATGTGTTTCATTACAACTCTTGATACGATTAGAATGGATTTTTACAAAGTATTAATCCAGTGTCTACATGTTGGAATTATTAATTGAAACATGTAACAGGGAACATTCACTCAAACAAAGAGTTTATAGTGATATCATCACTTCTAGATGTTTTAAGTAGATTTGGTGATTAAACTGGCGCCAATAGTTTGATGGACTAGCTACCCATCAAGTCTTAACACCAAGATGAGATCTTGTGTGTTAATCACCATATAAAGTAAA
>JAOTBA010000002.1:23446434-23457092 GCA_025629845.1 Erythroxylum squamatum | reverse complement strand
CTTTGCTTAAGTATGCCATCATTGTTTACATGAGCATTGAATATCAATGTTTGGTTCATGAATGTGAATTTATGGTATATGAGTTGTGATATTTCTAAATGTGTGTGTTTAGCGGATGACTACTGTGAGTGGTCATATAAACTAAGTGTTTTTCCGACTAAGCTATCAAGCTTAACACGGGTGTTAATCCGTGTAGGTTCAAGTTATAGCAGGGAGGTACAGGAAACATCTATAGGGACTAAGGCTAACATATAGAAGAAAAATACTTTAGAAGGTGTTTTTAGTTACTGATGATTGCAGATGTAATGAAGAAAGGAAATTGTATGTTTTCTTTTGGATTACTATGTAAATGTAAAGATGTATTATTACTATTAAATGATAATGTTAAGCAATGGAGAGTTTTGTAACGTGTATATGTATAGCATTGAATATAATTTTATACTTTCAATGCGTGTACATGAATTTAGTGACTATGTGTTTGGATGGTTGTAGGTTCCGTATAGGGGTTGTTACGCATAATGCTTTTAACATTCGATCTAGACAATTTTGAAGTATATATATATAATATTATATTACAAAATATAAAATATTATATTGCAAAAGTATATATATATATAAATATAATATTATATATACAAAAATATTCACCACTTTATCATCCTTTACCAATATGCCTCCTGAGATTTTTAGTATAGTTCAAAATACTTTCCATATTTTCATTTATGTTTATATTTTTAACTACTATTTTTTATGTTCTCATATTTAATTAGTTATTTAATAATATAATTTTATTTTTTTAGGATTGAATGGGAGTATTAGATGGTACATATATTAATGCACGTATTCCAACTGGTGAATAAGTATCTTATATGGGTAAAAGAATTGATCCAACCCAAAATATTATGTGTTATTGCTCATTTGGCATAGGTTTCGTATATGAAATAACTGGATGAGAAGATATTGCAAATGAATCTCAAGTTCTTTTAGAAATAGTAACAAATCTAACAAACCAAATTCTTATGCCTTCATAAGATATTAAATGATTTTAAATAAATATAGTAATCACGATTTATTTTTAATAACTTTTGTTAATATTATGCTCTTTATACGTTAGGTAAGTTCTATTTGGTTGATTTAAGCTACACTAATATTCCTTGATTTCTTTATCCATATCAAGATGAGGGACATCATTTGTGAGATTATATAGTAAGAGGAAGACCTTAAGATTGTTGAGCAAGTTTTATATCTTATAAAATGCTCAATACCTAAAGTATATGGATCGTATATTGTAGTACTGAAAGGTATCATACCTACGAGGATTATGCAAGAACCAATTCGATCCTAACTTTATCTATAGTAACAAGAAATTGATTTTTTTAATAAAAGCAAAAAATAGAAATTGAAACAACTAATAAATCAAAGAAAATACGCAAATAAGAAATGAATTGCCATATTAATTTAGGGATTGATCAAGGATGTCTGTTTATGACTTACTCTTTCTTTATTTTGTTTTCTTAACTATTATCGATCTAATTACATGTTGATCATAGATTTTCTAATGTATTAATTGCTCCCTCTCAAGACCTAATCAATTAACCCTAATTGAATCCGAAAATTCCAGATTTGTAACCTCTCGTTTCACAAAACTTTCCCTAAAGTTTTCAATTAAATCTGAAGTTATCTATTGGATAATTAATTTATGACACAAGATCTCTCTTGAAATTATTGTTAATTTGATAATTATGGGACTTATTAAACTGTCAAATTTTGTTGTACAATCTAATATGATTACTTTTGAATTACTCTCTCAATTTGTTGTCAAGTATAAGCATGCACAATTATCATAAAACCAAAATATGCATTGAATCAATTACAATTAAAGTCACAAAATAAATTTAGAATAAACCCTAATCTGAAATTTAGAAATTCATGAACATGTTAAATGTCTTGGAATTCAAATTACACATGAAGATTGATGAAATAACTAAAGGAAAAGAAAAAAAAGTATGTCGAGGTCTTATTCCGGAAAGCTGGAATTCTTGGATATTCTTCTTGATCTTCTACGTTTGATCAACCTTGGTGTGTTGGCTACTGCATTTTTGAGTGTGTTTAATGTTGTTAAATAGCGTATTAGGGTCTTGGGGGATGTAACTAAAGTTTTTCCACTTTGATCGCTTCCAAAAATGGATGGGTGTCATGATCGTGACCCTACCCATGCAGCTCTATGCACGCCCATCTTCCTTGTTCTTTAATTATCTGCTTTCTAACACTAACAAACACATCAAACAGCTCAAGAAATATAAAATTAAGATTAAAGTCATGCTCTAAACTACACAAATACTTAAAATATAAACAAACACTCATTGGTGATTGGGACGGAATTCATGATATTCAGTTTGTTCTAATCAAGGCATGTATTCCTCTCCAGTTGTTTTTTGTTTTGCTTGGAGGCGATGTAATTATGGAAGTGTTTGTTCTAATCAAGACATGTATTCGTCTCTCAGTTGTTTTCGATTTGCTTGGAAGTGATGTAATTATGGAAGTGTTTGAATGGTTCGATATGTAAATTTAATTCATTTTGGTCTGAACAGATCGTCCCTACTATATATGCAGCTATTGCCTTGTAGAGTGTTCCAGATCTTCTGTCCATTTTTACTTTGTCTTATTCTGTCTCATGAAATCTCAGCCATTTATTTTGTGGAACCCACGCGGGTTCCATGCGAGCCCCATATAAATAAATGGCCGTAAGTTCTACAAAATAAATGACAGAAATTTATTGGACACAATAAAATACCATAATATTAGACAGAAGATCTGAACTCCTCGTAGAACGCAACTAACACACAAAGAAAATAAGTTCAACGCGTGAAGGTAAAAATAGGTGGTCACCTACCCCCTCCTATCCTGTCCTCAAATAGAAAGCCAACCGCTCATCCCCGGAGCAGGCGAGCGGGGAGTCAACCAAATATCAAAAAGAAATCTTCTTGCATTATTTATTATAATTAAAAACATCATTGAGTTGAGTTGAGTTGAGTCATAGGTGGTACACGTGCTTACCAATATCCTCCCCTCTACTTACTGTGCCTATAAAAATGCAACGCAACGCAAGCATTCTGTGGGGTTAAAATAATATATCCATCTGAACTATGGCAAGCCAAGTAGAAGCACCAGAGAAGAAAAGGGTATGTGTGATTGGTGGCACAGGGTTCGTGGCATCTTTGTTGATCAAATTGTTGCTTGAGAAGGGCTACGCAGTCAACACTACCGTGAGAGACCCAGGTTGGTGTCAATTGCCCCTCTCGTTTTTCTTTTGCCTGTCTAAACTAGTAACATTCTGCTTCTTTCTTCAATGACAACCAACATTCATTCCGCTTAGTAAGCTTGATCAATTTATTGACGTAACATAAACATATCGAAACAACATTAAAACATAACTGATACGCCTCTGGGTACCTTAAGCTGCTTATCAGAGCAGAGCAGCCTGAAATTGCAACGTAATTCCTTTGCAAAGAACTTCTGTTGTGTGCGGACGATTAAGAAGCTAATCTTCATTAGACCCATGTCTCCGAACATTAATTAATTGTACTTTGTAAGTCCATGAGTATGGACTATCTTAGCACAAACTCTAATTTGCAGACAACCAGAAGAAGATCTCTCACCTTAGAGATTTGCAAGATCTTGGAGAGCTTAAAATTTTCAGAGGAGATTTGACAGATGAAGAATGTTTCGATGCTCCCATAGCAGGTTGTGACATTGTCTTCCACGTTGCAACCCCCGTTAATTTTCATTCTGAGGATCCGGAGGTACCAAAAATTGTCCTTGAAAATCTCAAATTTAATTATGCCGAGTTTCTAAAGTGTTCCTTCTTCGTCTACAGAATGACATGATCAAGCCAGCAATACAAGGTGTACATAATGTGTTAAAGGCCTGTGCAAAATCCAAGACGGTTAAGAAAGTCATTTTGACATCCTCAGCTGCTGCTGTGAGTATCAATACTCTCAGCGGGAATGGGTTGGTAATGGATGAGAAGAACTGGACAGATGTGGAGTTCTTGTCTTCTATGAAGCCCCCAACTTGGGTAACCACTGCACTATACTTTCCAACAATCATTATGCTTGAAATTGAGATCAAATAGACATATATTGTGAAATTCTATGAGATAGTGGTGAGGTCAACTTGTCTCGAACAATATGCAGGGGTATCCTGCCTCCAAGACACTAGCTGAGAAGGCGGCTTGGAAGTTTGCTCAAGAAAATAACGTCAATCTCATAACTATTATCCCCACTCTGATGACGGGTTACTCTATTGCACCCGATATCTCTTCCAGCATGGGCCTTTCCATGTCACTGATTACAGGTACTAAATGAATCTAAACTTAAACACAGATTAACAACCAGCAGAGCTTTCACTCTCTCACCCAGGAATTCATAGGGAAGAATTTTCACGACTTGCAGGGAACGAATTCCTCATTAATGCCTTGAAAGGCATGCAAATGCTATCAGGTTCAATCTCCATTACACATGTGGAGGATGTTTGTCGTGCCCATATATTTGTAGCTGAAAAAGAATCTGCTTCCGGTCGATATATTTGCTGTGCTGCTAATACCAGTGTTCCTGAGCTTGCCAATTTCCTGAAGAGTAGATACCCTCAGTATAAAGTCCCAACAGAGTAAGCAGCCAGCCTTGGCACTGAAAAATCTTTAATTATTTCATTCTTGTCAATGGGCTATATCTTTGCATCTCAAAATATTTCTTATATCTGTGTGTTACAATGACAGTTTTGGAGATTTTCCTTCCAAAGCCAAGTTGATCCTCTCTTCACAAAAACTTATTGATGAGGGCTTCTCTTTCAAGTATGGGATTGAAGAGATATATGACCAAACAGTGGAGTCCTTCAAGGCCAAAGGGTTGTTGAATTGAAGGCTTTCATCCATTCTCCTCTGAGTTATTAGTTTGTGATTGTGCTGTGGCATTGGCCTTGAGATGCTCCAGCTTTTTGTCTGTTGTCATATAATAATGCAACGTAATTACTACTAGAATTATGGAACTGAATGCAATATATTATATTTGCAATTTATATTTACAGCATAGAACGGGTTAGTTACAGAGACAACTATTACTCGTGCTTGGATCCATGCTCACCGACTGCTTGCTAACGCGAGTTGTTAATCCCTTGACATAAACTGGATAAAAGAGGGGGTCAAAATCAAATGAACAAACGTTAAATTAGAGCCTTACATATTATATTAATTTATCATATGAAATGTATTTCTTCGTAAAAACTTCCCACGAGAAGTTAAAAATTATACACAGTCTTTCTTTGTATTTTACAAAGGGACTCAGCTCACTCAAATTAGAATGTAGTTTCTACTCCATGGGTAGGCCAAAACTGAATTGAGCTACTAGCCTACTACTTGTAGTCGAAGAAAATATCATAGACCGGAGTCTGCGAGAAGAGTGAAAACATTAATACTCTTATGCCCTAATTCTCTTTGGAAAAATCCACAAATTTTCATTCATCTACCATTCAAGAAGAATGAAAACATTAGTCCTTCCAATGCTACTCATCCTGGCAAGAATTCTGATGATTTAAAGTTATCATAAGAGGAGTGTACCATCTTATTCTAACAAGGATTTAATTGAGCCCACAAAAACAAAGTGAGTGAGAGCAGAACAAAAGAGAGGAAAAATGAGGTTGGTAATTGATTATATACCTTTGAATGCATTCCTTCAGTATTAAAAATTCCTACTACCAAAGATCAATACTCAAGTCCTTGAAGAACTAACCAGTTCTATGCTGCAAATATAATAGATTGCATTCAATTCCATAATTCTAGTAGTAATTACGTTGCATTATTATATGACAACAGACAAAAAGCTGGAGCATCTCAAGCCCAATGCCACAGCACAATCACAAACTAATAACTCAGAGGAGAAAGATCAATACTCAAGTCCTTGAAGCAACAATTAATATGAAAATAAAGGAGGCATTTGGAGAATCGCAATATGCAGGCCCCCTTTTTCTGACTAGAGCTTCTGTAGTATTATTATAATAAAGGTTTGTTGAGGGAACATTCCAAAAACAAAGAGAAATATGCCACGAATATAATTATGTTACAGAGTTTTTTCAATAGTGTCTTTATCACCCCTGCTCAAGCATAGCTGGTCTCCCACAACAAGTTTGGTCTTGAGATAAACAAATCGTGCTGCTGATAAAGGTCTTGTAAAGATGTCAGTAGTTTGTTCTTCAGTTGGAATGTAGCATATTGAGAGGTCTCCGCGAGCTACTTTGTCTCTTACAAAGTGCACATTTATTTCTTTGTGCTTTGCCTGACAGTGAAAAACAGGATTGCTAGCTAAAGCTGCAGCTCCAATATTATCACACCAAACCAGAGGTGACCTTTTAAGTTGAAAATTGATCTCCTTGAGCGATGACATTATCCATGCAACTTCAGCAGCAGTATGGGCTAAAGCTCGGTACTCGAATTTGGTACTCGACTGAGCTACCACTTGTTGTTTTCGCGAGGACCAGTAAATTAAATTACCACCAAGATAGACACAAAAATTACTGGTGGATCTCCTGTCATCTAGATCGCTCCCCTAGTCTGAATCCAAGAAGGCAGTTAAATGAAAGTGATGAACTGGATGAATGAAGAGGCTATAGGAGGCAAGTACCTACCTTTGAGATAAAGTAGCAGGCATTTGTAAGCACGCTAGTGAAACTCAATTGGCTGTTGGAGAAATTGACTGAGTCGATTGACCATGTATGAGATTTCAGGGCGGGTGAGAGTGAGGTATTGCAGAGCACCAATGGTGTTGTGATAGATAGTTGAGTTATCAAAAGGAGAACTATCATGACAACTTAATTTTGCAGACGAGGTAGCCGAAATGGATAGAGGCTTAGCATGAAGCATATTGGTATGGGAAAGAATATCATGTAAGTATTTTGTCTGAGAGAGGTGTAAGCCATTGGAGGTGTGGGTAACTTGAATGTTCTTGAATAGTGGAGTTGTGATTACCCGTGACGATTATATCGTCGACATGTACAAGAAAAAAGAGAAGTGTAGAGCTATTCTTGTAAAAGAATAGAGAGGAATCAGACTAAGATTACTGAAACCCCCACTCAAGGAGAGTTGTTGTGAGGCATTGAAACCAGGCTCGTGGAGCTTGGCGAAGACTATAGATGGCACGATGAAGACGACAGATGAAGTGAGAATGTTGTGGATCAACAAAACCATCAGTATGGGTCATATAAACTGTCTCAGAGAGATTGCCATGTAAAAAAGCATTGCAGACATCCATTTGGTATATAGGCCAATTGTGGGTCATAGCTAGAGTAAAGATTATATGGATTGTACTGGGCTTAATAACAAGGCTATAGGTTCAAGTAAAATCGATACCAGGTGTTTGGGTAAATCCTTTTGTAACTAAATGGGATTTATAATGGGCTGTGGTGTTATCAGCATGATATTTAATCCGAAAAACACATTTGGAGCCAATGATTTTTTAGTTATGATGAGGAGGAACTAAGGTCCAAGTGGAATTTTGTTGAAGGGCTTGAAACTCTTCAGTTATTGCCTGTTTTCAGTAAGAATTAGCAAGGGATTTATCAATTGTTTTAGGTTTAGAAGTAGGTGGATTGAGGTGAGCAAAGTAAAGTTTGGGCTTATGGATGCTAGATTTGGCTCTAGTTTGCATTGGGTGGGTATCAAGGGGTGGCGGGCCAAGAATCAAAGGAGGAGGGGGCCCATCAAAGCATGGCTGAGCAATGAGTGGAGCTCCCGACTTATTGTGTGAAAGAAAAGATGAGGGGGAAGAGTCTGTCACAGAGTTCTTTGGTATGACTGCTTGAGGAGTGGAAGTTAAAGATGAAGACTGATGAACAAGAGGATAAGGTGAAGAGATGAAGCAACAGAGAATCTAGGAGGAGAGGAAAGGAAAGAGGAAGTGTACCGAAACTCATATTCATCAAACCGAGCATGAGTGATATAAACATAACCAGTAAGGGAAAGGCATCGGTGTCCTTTGTGATGGGAACTATAGTTGAGAAACATGCATTTAGTGGTATGAAAGGAAAACTTATTTTTTATTATAGGGACGGAGAAGATGATAACATGAGCAACCAAAAACCCGAAGAAAGGAGTAATCAAGAAGATGATGAAATAATAACTGGTAAGGAGAAGAGTTATTGAGAATGGAGGTAGGCATACGGTTGATAAGATATACAGCAGTATCAAAGGCATACCACCAAAAAGATAACGGAAGGAGGCTCGTGCAAGGAGGATGAGGCCCGTTTCAGTAAGACGTCGATGTTTACGTTCAATCTGACCATTTTGGTGACGAATGTAAGGAGATGGTAATTGATATCGAATGCCAAGAAAGCATTAAATGCCACAATTATAAAGCAATTGAGAAATAATTTTATGCTCTTGGCTAAAAAGAAAACATAATGGCTCATTATCCAATTATAAACATAAAACTCAAGTTAATTTTCTTGCTTGAAACCCTTGCTAAAAAAGCCTCTACTCTTGCTCCTCTTGCCTCTTTTGATTTTCCTCAACATTGACAAAAATCTCCAAATCAATAGACATTCCAATTGAGAAACCCACAATACATAATCACTAAAATTGATCTTAGAAAACTTAAACACATACATTTCTTAAGCTATATAAACCAAAACTCTTTCAAAAATCCAAAATGTTAAGATCCAACTTACCTTTGTTCTTTACCAATTGAAGAGTTTCTTGGCTTGAATGGAAGCTCTCATCCTCCTCTTCCTTTTTCCTTCTTGAGTAACTTCAAAATCCATCTTGAAAGCTTAAAAAAATCAAAACCTAGCCTTTTCTTTCTTCTTTCTCTCCTCTCTTCTCCACCGAACTCTCTCCTTTCTTCTCTCTTTTCTTTGTTTTTTTCTTCCCAATTTCGTTCTTGCTTCTTCCTTAAAAGCAAGCCCATATGTCTTATTACAAATTTGCCATTAATGAGTGAACAAAGACCCTTATACCCTTCCTTACATTGCCTTGTAAGTTAAATGCTTAAGTGATCTTCCCAAAAAGTCCTCATACATATATACTCTTACTACTTAATGCAACTAATCCATATTTTAAAATCCTACCAACATTAACATAATAATTAACTCCAAATAAAATAATTTAATCTAGCAAGACCTCAAAATTATTTAAAATCATGCTTAACTCCTTCCAAAAATGAAGACCTTTTTCTAATCATGTAATTGAAGGAATTTGATAGCACTTCCTTCTAGAAAATGTTCCTCATTGTATTTAAAAAAAAATGTTCCTCATTGTCTCAATTTTCTAATGACATCAAAATCATTCAATTTGGTTCCATAGTCTAAAAGTTATGCCCCAAACATTTTCGGACTGTTCTTATACGAAAACAATATTTTGTGCTCAACTTCCATCTAAAAATTAATGCTCTTAGAGACCGAATTAAAACTCAATTTCATCAGACAATTTGTAGCCCTAACTCTCTAATTTACTCCAAATCAATAATCAACTCATTCGGATAACTAGAGCAAAAGTTATGACTAAAACACCAAAGCATACTTAATGAACATGTTTCAATTACATTTTCCAACTTTCAACTTCCAACAATTCACATATAACCCATCTTGTATCTAAACCATCTTTTCTATTTTATTTCAAATTCAATAATTCCCTTTTTCTTTACACATGAATAATCACCAACAATTTCTTATTTAATAGTTCTAACTTCCAAGAAAAGTTTAGGGTCTAACAATTAGTATGTAATTGAGGAGCATAAAGACATGAGAAAGAGATAAAGAGTGAGGGGAAGAGCGCAGCTGAACAAAACCTGTGTGAGTAATGGGAATACTGTGACTATTTCCCATGGTAAGCTGATCAGCACCAAAATAAGGCTGAGTGACCTGAAGATCAGAAGTGGAACTAGTAGAGTGATTATAATCTCTTGAATTAAAATTCCAATTGGGGTTCTGGATCGATTGGGGTGTAGCTATCATGGCACTGAAAGTAGGGGGAGGAGAAAGGGATGATGACTTGGAGAGAGGCGTGTGATAGTGTGGAGGAGAGTAATGAGTAGGGAAAAATGGTTGAGGTGGTATAGGAGGGGTGGGAAGGGATGGGTTGAATGGTGCAGGGCCTTGGTAATGTGGATCAAACCAAAAATAACATTTAATAGTTAAGTGGCAAGGACGATGACAAACTTGACAAACAAGCCTTTGATTCCTTCCACGACCACGACCTCTGTATCTGCCACGAGTATTGCCTCCTCTTTGTCAGAAAGTAGGTGAAGATGGATGAATATTGAGTGCATCAACATTTGCAGTGAGATGAGATAAATCAACAGTAGTTGTAGCAGCTAAATGTTCTAGTTGTAACTCATGATTAACCAAAGAGGCTTGTACTTCTTGCAATGAAGGTATATCAGATCTGGATGTAATGTTCACAACTACTGGATCACATTCAGATCCAACTCCAGCAAGTATCGGCCTAATTAAATCTTCTTGAGAGAGTAGAGATTCAACGGTTGCTAATTGATCAAAGATGGATTTCATCATATGATAGGATTGAATTTTTATATATTTTCTATGCATTTACTTGTGATTTCAATCCTATTTTTATGATTGAATGCTCAATTTGTGTTCAATTTTTGTTGACT
>JAOTBA010000002.1:23433681-23446334 GCA_025629845.1 Erythroxylum squamatum | reverse complement strand
TCTATGTACTTAGACTTAGAATACGTAAACAACTTCCAATCTATCTCTATAGATCTAATTCCATAATTTAGTTGTTATCTTTTCATATTTAAAACAAGTTGTTCTCAGATAATCATATTTTCAATAATTGAAAAATAGAATTGTTGTTCTCTATGAGCAATATGTCTCTATATATGCTCACTAAATAGGAAAAATATACTCCACTAACCTTCCTATAAACATGATAAATTCACTATCATATCCAAAACAAACTATTTGAATTCAACATGGAAGTGAATTTTTCAATGTCTCGTATCCTTTCAATAGAAGAAGGCAATGTATGTGACGTACAACACCTATAAGTGAATGTTCGGTGTACGTGAATGCTACACCAACTTAATGTGAATGTACACTAAACCAAAAGCTTAGCACTTGTTCATAGCCTCCATAGTGCCATCTGTAACAACAAAGGAAAGGTGAAAAGTCCGATATGTTTTGGCGCCTTATCTCTATAAGCTTTATTAAATGTCATTTTTTTCTCCAACGTTATGAAGAATATAAAACTATTCCTTTATTTTATATAGAATAATAATACTTTAATTATTATTATTTTGGACAAAAGTTACTCATTTCAGTTTGATTTGGCTTGATTGGGCTTGAATTGACCAAAATTTAGATTGTGTTTAGTCTTTTAATATTTGTAGGTTTTAGGTCGAGCTTAGATTGTCCAATCCAACCTAATTCAAATTTAAAATTTTTAAAAATGATGTTATTTTCTATTTTTTAAAAATAAATTATATTTTTAATCAAGTTTGGATATTGTGCTCGGGCTCATGTAAGACTTGGGCCTAAGTGGGTATGAGTACGAGGCTACTTATTATAACACTTAATTATTGTTTAAAGTTGCAACATATTTAATTTTTGCTTATATGAAATTTTATAGCAACAACATTTTAATTTTGTTTTCTTTTAAAATATATGGCAATAAATTACCATTAGCGTTACCTATTAATATTACTAAAGGCCACGCTTTGAAAATCGTTGCATTATATTAGCTTTAACCAACACATTTTAAACTGTTACAAATTTAACGTTGCCCAAAACATTTTTTGTTGTAGTGTGTAGGTTAAGTTTAAGTTTAGTTTAGTGGATAATGGATTGGAAATGGAGGAAGGATGAAGTAAATGGTTTGGTTTAGCTATGGTGAGAGCAGAGGAGGCTTGAAGTTAGATAGAAGGCAGAAAATCTCTCTATTCATCACAATCGGCTTCCTTCGTCAATGATTTAATAGATAAGAAAGACAACTTTACCACCAATACATCCTTATTGATGTTTTGTTGCGTCAACTTTTTGCTCCTATTATATTAGTGCTTATACAAGATAAAGGTTGATATTTTAAGTGATAACCTTTTTTTAGCAACTATAACTTGAACAATCATATACTATTATGAAAATTTTTGTTTCATAAAAATTTTGATACTTTTTGTAAATAAAGAAAGTGCAAGGCCTACTCAATTGTAAAAAAAAGATTAATTTTCTTTTTTATTCCTTAATTTATTATATATTATAAATTTAGAAAAATAATGCTAATTTATAATTAAACTAAAAAGTTATTTTTAATTTAAATGTTGTAATTTTTTTTTAAAATTAAAGGTTCCAATAGTTATTAGACTATAGATCAAAATAAAAGGTAAAAAAATGAAAGCAATATAATTGATATCTCTGTAAACTATCAATAACTAAATAAAACACTTCTTAATTATTGAATTATATTATTTACCTAAATTGTGAATAAAATATAACTTATTAAACTATGTCCCATAATATTTGAATATTTTACTTCAAGATAAACACAAATAGGAGATAAAAATGCTTTATTTGTTTGAAATGATAGTTGAATAATCATAAAATCAATAGAAAATTAAGTGATTAATGTATACTAATTAGGTGGAAAATTTTCTATAATTTTTGAACTTCCAACTAAGTTTATACTCATTGACGTTAACGTCACTTCCAATTTCTTTTTGGAATCCACTATTATTGTATCAATCGTTTGTCCCACCTGAACCAAACAGCTTTGAATTCTTCGAGACAATCGTGTACGACGTCATTAAGAATAGTCGAATAGATGTTGATGGATAACTATGACATCTGTTTCACGTGGTTATCTCTTCGTTTGTCTTGTCAATACATCTTATTTTAGTTTTGCAAGAAAGAATTCGGCCCACTAGATTGTTTGAACCAATTCTTATGTCTACTCTATTCATGCACGGCCACAAATTCCAGCAGGTCCACGTAGGTTGGTCTTAAAGAAAAATAACAGAAGATTTCACTTTCATACTGTTTGGATTAAAAACGGTGTTTAATTTTGTTACATAAAATTTTAATTCTATATATAAGTTTTATATAAATATATAGATAGGATTTAATAAAATATAAAAAATTGGTTAATTAAAACAAGAAATCTGTGTACTTGTTACCCTTTATTTTTACTCTAAACCAACTCATTAGTAAGATTTTTATTTTTAATGTAAATAAATAAATTTTGTTTAATGTAAAGAAAAATAAGATGATTTATTAAAAATTAAACTCAAAACAAAGAATTAATAAATACATTTCTTATAACTGTTTACTAGGCAACAGTGAAATCGGTTAGTTGATTAAAAATAAAAGCTAGAAATTACTTCTATCTTTATTTATTTTCCATTTACCTTCTTAATTTGAATGGACACCTAAGAGCATGTCGTAGTCGGACAAACGAGGAGTTATATCTTAAAAACTTTGAGAAAGCGTGTTTCACACCCTTTCCCACAATATGTTCGATCCCCGTTAATGTTTTGACAAATGAGGAGCTACATCTTAAAAGCTTTGAGAAAGCGTGTTTCACGCCCTTTCTTACAGTTCACGCCCTTTCCCACAATACATCCGATCCCCATTGATGTTTCGCCGCATCAACGTTTCACTTTTATATAATATATATATGGTGATAAGTTTTTTCGTTAACTATAACTTGAATAACCATATACTATTATGAAAGTGCAAGGCCTACTCATTTGCAGAAAAAGATTAATTAAAAAAGATTACTTTCTTATCTATTACAAACATAGAAATATAATGCTCATTTATAATTAAACTAAAAACTTGTTTTTTAATTTTAATTTTGCATTTTTTTCCAATAGTTACTAGACTATAGATCAAGACAAAAGGTAAAAATGAAAGCAGTGTAATTGAGATTATAATTTACATGTCCTCTAAACTATCAATAACTAGATAAAATATTTCTTAAATATTGAATTATATTATTTATCCAAATTGTGAATAAAATATAACATATTACACCATATCTAATATTTGAATATTTTTCTTCAAGATAAACATAAATAGGAGATAAAAATACTTCATTTGTACGAAATGATAGTTGAATAATCATAAAAAATCAATTGAAAATTAAGTGATTAATGTATAACAATTAGGTGGAAATTTTTTTTATAATTTTTGAACTTCGAACCAAGTTCATACTCATTGATTTCGGGCTCGGTGTGAATGTCGTCTCTTTGTAAACTCCACTGTTTTTCATTCAGATGTATATCTAGGTTTTTATTTTTAAAGAGAGGTAAAATATATTAGGTGAATTTTAGAATATCTTTTTGCTGCTGTAGATTATAATAATTTTATAGAGTATGAATCGGACGTACATGTGATGTGACGCGGGGGAACGTTAGATCCTCAATTTGTTAGATCTGTACCTTCTTTGACAGTTGCAAACCTTGGAATAGTTGCGTGAACGTCACTTCCACTATAACTGCATCAATCTTGACCACCTCAAAATTTCCGAGAACCTAATGCTGGGACATCTAAGACTTTCTACTTGTAATTAGACCCAAGCTTAGCTTCTTCTTCTTCTTCTTCTTTTTTTTTTGGGAGATTTAGATTAGACCAAGCTTTTTATAATTTTTGACCTTTGTACTAAATTCATATTTATGAATTTCAGGTTCAGCCTAAATGTTATTAATCTCTTGATTATAAAGTTCATAGTTTTCCATCCACATGTGTATATAGGTTGTTATTTTTAAAGAGAAATGTCCATATAGTAAATATATTAGGTGATTTTTAAAATATTTTTTCGCGTTGTAGATTAAAATGCTCTATTGGACCTGCATGTAACATAATATCCTAAGAAACGTTACATCCTTAATTAGTTAGCTTTGGTATCTCTTTCTTTGATTTTTGCAAACCTTTGAATAGTTGCGTTAACGTCGCTTCCATTTTATTTGTATCAATCGTTTGATGTCATAATCGAGTCTAAAGCTTCTAGTATAGAATTCAAAATCCACGGTTTACAATGAATGTTATAAGAGTTACACCTTAAAAATCCTCCATCGACATGCGACCACCTCAAATTCTCCAAACAAGCTATCATGAATGGACATCTAAGGCTCATTTTTTTTCTGCTTGTACCTGGACAAATGAAGAGTTACATCTTAAAAGCTTTGAGAATAAAGTCAAAAAAAAAAAAAAAGCTTTGAGAAAACGTGTTACGCGCCGTTCACACAATGCAGATTTTTAGGCCTTGTTGCCTATATATAGCTCCATTGTCCATGCGGATTATCATAGCCAAGTATTGTACAACTTTCCTCAGCTTTTTTATTTTTTATTCGACATATTGGAATTTATCATCTTCACCAATACACATTTTTCTCAGTTCAAATGGATTACAATAAACAAGTGAAAGCGGGGCAGTATCACACAAATTCTGAAACCCAAAAAAGGCGATCTTCTAATTATAAACCAAATGTGTGGAAATATGATTTCCTGCAGTGTCTTTCCAGCAATTTTGATGTGGGTTTGGTTATATATATAATTTTTTTAATTCATTAGACATTGCATTTTCAAGAATCGTATGAGAAAAAGAGAATTTAAATTTCTATATGTCTTTCACGCAAACTGAAATTAATGTGTAATGTTTTCTTGCAGGAAGAGGATTATCAAAAGCAAGCTGAGAAGCTACAGGCGAATGTGAGGCTTGTGTTTGCTGGAGCCTTGGACTTGTTGACTAAGTTGGAGCTGGTTGACAAAATCACAAAGCTGGGCCTCGCAAACCACTTTCAGCAGGAAATCAAGGAAGCTGTTATGAACATAGCCTCTTCACTGGAGAACGATAGATATAGTGTCGTCGGGCAAGAGAATCTCTATACCATTGCATTATGTTTCAAGGTTCTCAGGCAGCAAGGTTACGAGGTTTCACAAGGTGAAAATCCTAATATCCACATGTTGTTTCCCTCCTAGTTTGTTATTTCTAATCCAAGTTCATATACATGGTATCAGATATGTTCAGTGGCTTTGTGGACGAGATGGGCTCTTTCGTAGAAAGCAAATGCACAGACGTAGAGGGACTGATCGAGCTTTATGAGGCCTCACATTTAGCCTCAGAAGGTGAAGATATCTTGGACGAGGCGAATGCTTTCACGATAAGAACTCTAAAGAGTACATGTTGTAGTGCCGATAGCAGCTTTAACGAATATCTAACGCATTTTCTGGAGCTTCCGTCGCACCGAAGGATCCTATGGTTTGACGTTAAGTGGCACATCAATGCCTATGAGAAACAGAATGACATGAATATGTCCATACTAGAGTTATCAAAACTCAATTTCAATATGGTCCAAGCCGGACTCCAAAAAGATTTGAAAGACATTTCAAGGTATAGTTGACATTGATTTGTAACAAATATTTTCAATTAGTTACATTGATTGAGGCATACGATTGTAGACCGGACAGAAGAAAGTAACTCTACATATGGTATTACTGTTGTGATTTTGTTAGGTGGTGGAGAGATTTGAGTCTACTAGAGAGCATGAGCTTTACAAGGGATCGCGTTGTTGAGAGCTTCATGTGCACTGTAGGGCTGGTACATGAACGTCGGTATAGCTCCTTCAGGAAATGGCTCACAAAAGTTATTCTAATGATATTAATCATTGATGATGTTTACGATATCTATGGTTCACTGGAGGAACTAGAGCACTTCACCAAGGCAGTAGCTAGGTTGGTAATTCCCGAATTTTTTCTCCAACAGTTCAAGGAGATTAACTGAGTCCACGTGCTAACAAGTAACAATATTCAGGTGGGATAGCAGTCGAGTTCAGCACCTACCAGAATGTATGAAGATCTGTTTCCAAGTGCTATCCGATATTACCAGTGAAATTGCTAATGAAATACAAAGGGAGAAAGGTTGGTACGAAGTAGAGCTTCACTTGAAGAAAGTGGTATTAACTCTGATCTCATTTGGTTATATTAATTTGAGGTACAACTTCCTAATGTGCTTGGTTTCTGACCATTGCTTATTCTTCATCTCCAGTGGGCAGATTTTTGCAAGTCATTGTTTCTAGAAGCAAAATGGTATCATAGAGGAAAAGTACCATCTTTACAGGAGTACTTAGCTAACGCATGGATTTCATCATCAGGGACTGTGCTTTCAGTTCATTCATTCTTCTCTGTAATGAATGAGCCAACAGAAGAGCTGGCAAAATTTCTTGCGAAGAATGAAGATCTAATTTATAATATTTCTCTTATAATTCGACTCTGCAACGACCTCGGTACTTCAGTGGTAGTTACCTATATCAAGAAAGCTAATTACTATTGGATTTTATTTCTACACTTGTTGATCGTGTAACTTCCAACATGAAGTCTAACCATTCATTGACTCTTTAACAGGCAGAGCAAGAGAGAGGAGATGCAGCTTCATCAATTATTTCTTACATGAGGGAAATGAATGTTTCCGAAGATGAAGCTAGGAAACACATCAATGGGATTATAAACAAAACATGGAAGAAATTAAACGGTCAATGCTTCACTGATCAATCTCCAGAGCTGAAATTATTTGTCAATATCAACACAAACATGACACGAGTAGTGCATTATCTTTACCAGCACGGTGATGGGTTTGGTGTACAAGACCGTGAAAACAAGAAGCAGGTCCTGTCCCTGCTGGTTGATCCACTCAAACTCTGATGAATTTTAGCTTAAATATTCATGCTAGGACTTTATATAAGTGATGCAGAGGGCATCAGGTAAGTTAATGTACTTTCTGCGACGCTAGTACTAGTTGATTCAGGAGACTATAAATCACTTTCTGTGGCATTTGTGATGTGTTTCCGCGTTCCAATCGTTACCCGGATTGAAAATAAAATTGCAGAAAAGTGGCAAATTTCACCAATATTTTGAGATGATCTTTTCTGTTTATTAAAATGATTCCAAAGGAAAGGGTAACTTGAGATGTCTAATGAATTTACAATGCTTAAACAGTGCACAGTGGACCTGAAAATCCTTGGCTGTAAAAAGATAAAAGTCCGTGAAATTGTGATTGAAGGACAGAATTAAACTACCACCTTTGAATTTAATATTTCTGTAACACGTAATTAAGTTGACGTTCGTTAAGGGGAAAAGAAGAAGAAGAAAGAAAAGTAGACACCCCAATATGAATATAGAGGTAATCTTGCACAGTTGTCTAAATATAGAAATTAGAGGAAATAAACAATCTGAAAACATAAATAAAATATTTGGTGTATAATTAAAATTTGTCAGACAATAAAACTTGACAAAATGTATCTAAAGTATACAATGTATAAGTAAACAACTAACATTAATCTCAAGACGACACTTTTTATATATACTATTGAGAAATCGAGACGGAATCCAATTCCGACCGTAGCAGAATAATTACGAAACTTTTTTGCAAATTAATTTCCTGAAAATTAAAGATCAATTTAATGCTATAAAATGATTAATAGATAAATCATAATAAAGCGTGAATCTAAATTCGTACCTTATTCCGAAGTTTGATCATGTGCTTGTCGTATCCCTCGAACCGTTTTCAAAATCGATCTGTCTTAACCACTATAGCTGCATAATTGTCCGGTCTCCAACGACATCCACAAAATAGATTGAGAGAATTTTGTAACTCTCATAGAGAGGGTTAAGCAAGAAGTGCTAGCTCAATTAGAGCTTAAGTCTATTTATAATAAGCTTTGGACGTTTTAGTAATTTAATTAAAATTAAATTCTATTTTTAATTAAAATTTAATTAGAATTATAAATAATTCTAATTATATGCCAATTATGTCCAAATTAAATTCAGTAATATTGATCCTTATTTATTAAATATCAATTATTTGTAATTCTAATTAAATCATAAAGTTTTCTTAAACTTTATATTCAAGTCCAACTTGATTATAGTAACTTTGCTCTCTTCAACCCACTCTTTATATGACATCCATTAGGTTCCCAAATATGTTAGCAATGATTATAAATTATGAATTTGAGTTTTAATTTATCTCTAATTCTTCAATTAAAAAATTTATAATCATAGATTAAGATTGACGTTTAGCAAGACATCATGACCACCCAAATATTTAGAAATGTTAAAGTAGTTTTGACAAACCTTTTTATACATAATTTTTTTAATATAATTCAATTCTTTCATCATATAATGTTCCGATTAGACATAGATCATGGAATTAATTTCTACTCTAATTTGAGTCCAATCATATTAGTTCTTTGCCATTAGTTATTGATTCAATTAATGACATTTGTAAACTATTTACAAAATGTTATTCCACCTTGGTCAAGGATTTCCTAAATCAATACTAAACGAGAACAACGAAACATTCTCCATAATTATTTTAGGGTGATGAATCTTATCTTGATCATACAACTACCTCCATATAGTTCATGCTTCATCCAATGATTACTGATTGAACGACCCATGATTAAATAGGTCATAAGTAGTATCAAAACATAGCAATCTCTATACAAGATAACTTTGGAGATCCCAAGTCAAATAATCACTTATACAATCATTATAATAAGTATTTCATAGACATAATATTCCAAATGAATTTCTTATATTAGGTCTGTTAAGTGAACTTGTTCTATAACAAGCACCCACATGTTTGTTTAAGTTTCTCCATATTTTTGTCTATGAGATCGATTACTTCCTTCATAAGGAAAAATATAATTTGTACTAGTGTTTTTACGTTCTATTAATGTCCAATCTTAATAAAACTATTTATGGATAATACAAAAATGAAATATGAATCTCATAATTATAATCTCATTATAATTTCATTGCAATGTATAATTATCCCTTGTTTTTTATTATATACATCTAAAAAGGATAAAAAAATGCCTTTAAATAATTTGTCATTAAACTAAAACCAAAGCAATTGGCTATAGGGCATAAACCAGTGATCTCCCACTTGCATAAGCCATATCACCATATGTCATACTATTGCTAGGACAATGGCTTAATGAGAGAATTCTCCAAGATTTTCTATAGTGAGTACTTGCTTAAATCTTACAACTTTCTTCTTAATTATCATCATAATTAAGAAAATTTGCTTAAATACATCATTGGATCTTTAATGAGACCTTATCTCCTTTGACATACCTAATGGATCTAATATTCCACAGTACATTATTGTCCTAAACAATGTAAGGAACTATATCAAATTTACTAAAGAACTTATAGATCCAATTAATTATTTCCACTAAATGAAAAATGTATTATGACTAAATTAGCAACCATTATTATAGTGGAACCTTTCCAATCTTGTATGATATGGTTCTTAAATAAAATAGACCTTAACTAGGCTTACTTTTAAAGTAAATATCCTTATCTTCTTGAACTCAAATATCAACTCTTTTACTTTTAAAGTAAATATCCTTGTCTCCTTGAACTCAAATATCAACTCTTACATAGAATAATAGATATCTTTAATACTTCACAAGTGTTTAATATCTCAGATACTAAATATCTTTAGTACATTATCTATGTTCTTAGACTTAGAATAGGTGAACAACTTCCAAACTATCTCTATAGATCTAATTTTAGTACCTTTTTCATATCCGACAAGAGTGGTTCTTGGACGATTATGTTTTCAACAATTGAAAGTTAAAACTGTTGTTCTCTATATGCAATATGTCTCCACAGACTCCCACATACTTCCTCGGTGGGTCTTCACTTGGATGCTCCTGGCCCTTGTTGTTGTTTTGATGCCTTCCAACTTAAAGGTTTCCTCCTTGAATGTCAATGGTGTATGGCGTGGACACTTCCAAGGTTTCCAATCTCTAATACCTCTCCTCCCTCCTCTTCAACATACTACGGCTGAGGATACTATCTACTGGAATCTTCTCTCGAATGGAGCATTTTCAAATCAAACCTGCTATAAGCTTTTCTCTACTCCATTGCCTACGGTTCCTTGGTTTCATTTTCTCTGGAAAGCTTCAATCTATCCAAAAGCTACATTCATCTCAAGGTTAGCCATTAAAAACCAAGTACATACTTGTAGTCAGTCAAGTGGAATTGTGGATGGCAATTGTGTCTTATGTGGCAATGTAACTGAAATCCGTGATCATCTGCTTTTCATATGTAATTGTTCCAGGGTTGTTTAGAGTCGTCTCCTTTATCTGCTGCCTATTCAATCTTGGAGCTTCAAGTGGGAATATGTGTTGAGCTGGGTGATTAACAATACCAGAAATTTGCAATCTCATGCTATACTGATCAGCAGTATATCACATTTGGTGCGAAAGAAACAATAGACAATTTGTCAAAAAAAGGGAGGGCTGTTGGGAGCAGCGGGTGTATTTTGTGAAAATGGACACATAATATTTAACGTGGTCACCCTTAACTTTGGGCTACGTCCACGGACAAAACTCAGAATATTTCTTCCACTATTACAAATAGTAGTATACAGAGATAAAACCAAAATAGTGACTCACAAGGTGTTTCTCAACCTAAAAATACTAACCTCACTATTTTGTCACTCACCAACTCTTTAGGAAAATTTTTCCTAGCTTCAGAGCATTTGATTTGCTATGGTTTTCTTCCTATTTTTCTGTATGTTTGTTTCTGAAGTAGTGAGTGCCTTACATAGGCACTCCACCGCGTGAAGACAGCTGCCTTGCAGCTGTCTTTGTTTTCTTCTTTTCAACAAATGTTTCATTTCTTGTTTTCAACAAAAGCAGCATGCGACGGTGCTGCAATTGTGGAATGGAGTCCCTCCATGTGAGAGGGACCCATATCCATCAAATCTCCCCCTGCCGATTACATGGAGGGCTCTATCAAGCCTGCTACTGATCGACAGTACTTGAACATCCCTTTTGGTAGATTCTTAGTTAACATGTCTAATCCATTTTCATCATTATGGATCTTTTCTAACTGTAATTGTTTCATCTCCATCACATCTTTGATCCAGTGATATCTCACATCAATGTGTTTTGAACGTGAGTGAAAAGAGGCATTCTTACTAAGGTAAATAGCACTCTGATTGTCACAGAACAGCTGATACTGTTCTTGCTTGATATCAAGTTCATTAAAGAACTTCTTCATCTATAGCAACTCCTTACAGGCTTCCGTTGCTGTAATAAACTCTGCTTTAGTTGTAGAAAGTACAATACACTTCTGTGACTTTGACTGCCATGCTACAACTCCCCCTGTAAAAGTAATCAAGTAACCTGATGTAGACTTTCTCGAGTCAACATCTCCAGCCATATCTGCATCTGTGTAACTAGCTAACACAGGTTCTGCTCTTCCAAAACATAAGCATATTTTGGATGACCCTCGAAGATACCTGAGAATCCACTTGACTGCAGCCCAATGTTCCTTTCCAGGATTTGAAAGAAAATGACTCACAACTCCAACTACATGAGCAATATCTGACCGTGCACAAACCATGGCATACATCGAACTTACAACTGCTGAAGCAAATGGAATTTTGGACATTTCTTCCTTCTTTTCATCCGGAGAAAGGAACTCTCTAGAACTCAATTTAAAGTGATTAGCAAGAGGATAACTAACCGCTTTAGCTTTGTCCAATTTGAATCTCTGAAGTACTTTGTCAATGTAATTTTCTTGTGACAACCATAGTTTCTTGGTGCTTCTGTCTCTAATAATCTGCATGCCAAGAATCTGCTTTGCTGATCCCAAGTCTTTCATGGCAAAGATTTATCTAGCTGTTTCTTTAGATTGTTGATTCTAGAAATATTCTTACCAACAATCAACATATCATCCACATGGAGCAATAAAATAATGAAATCATCATCAGAGAATTTCTTCACAAATACACAGTGATCTGAAGTAGTCTTCTTGTAACCTTGCTCCCCCATAACAGACTCGAACTTCTTATACCACTATCTTGGTGCCTATTTTAGACCATATAGACTCTTCTTTAGTCTACAAACATAGTCTTCTTTTTCCTTTTTTACGAAACCCTCTGGCTGCTTCATGTATATCTCTTCTTCTAAATCCCCATGTAGGAAGGCAGTTTTGACATCTATTTGTTCAACCTCCAGATTAAAACTTGCAGCTAGCTCTAGCACTGTGCATATGGATGTCATTTTCACCACCGGTGAAAATATCTCGTTAAAGTCAATACCCTTCTTTTGGCTAAATCCTTTGACCACTAATCTTGCTTTGAATCGAGGATGGTCGTTGTGTTCTTCATGCTTGATCCTGAACACCCATTTATTCTTCAATGCTCTTTTGCCTTCTGGCAACTTCACCAGCTCGAATGTTTTATTCTCATGCAAGGATTTCATCTCGTCTTGCATGGCTTCTTTCCATTTCTTCTTGTGTTCATCATTCATGGCTTCATCAAAGCTTTCTGGTTCTCCCCCGTCAGT
>JAOTBA010000002.1:23412258-23423554 GCA_025629845.1 Erythroxylum squamatum | reverse complement strand
ACATGCCAACCGATTTATGATACTCCAATCCTTATCTTCTACATATTCTGGTTTCTTTTCTTCAATAGCTATGTCAAAGCCCTGTTGGAAAAGGGAATCCAGAACCTCGCCTTGTCACATGCCAAAATGACCAGTACCGTCAAGGCTCAGTTGAATGAAGAGTTCGAGATGAAGATTTGGGAGAAGCCAAGAAGATTCTTAGTATGAAGATAAGCAGGGACAGACCGGGAGGCAAGCTTTGGCTGACTCAGAAGCAATATTTGAAGAAAGCACTACAACGTTTTGGTATGAATAAAGATATAAAACCTGTAAGTACTCCGCTTGCTCCTCATCTGAAGCTTAGTAACCAATTATATCCAAAGACGAATGAAGAACGGGAATACATGGCGAAAGTCCCTTATGCTAATACAGTAGGAAGGTTGATGTATGCAATGGTATGTACGAGACTCGATATTTCACAGGCAGTTAGTGTTGTGAACAGATATATGCATGATCCTGACAAGGTTCATTGGCAAGTTGTGAAATGGATTCTACGGTATATTCAAGATATTGTAAATGTTGGCTTATTATTTGAGCGGGATAAACCATTTAGTCAATACATAGTTGGATATTGTGATTTTGACTATGCAGGTGATTTGGATAAGCGACGATCTACAAGTGGCTACTTATTCACTTATGCTAAGGCACCAGTTAGTTGGAAGTCCACTTTGCAGTCAACAGTGGCTTTGTCTACAACAGAGTCAGAGTATTTGGCAATTATAGAGGCTGTGAAGGAGGCGATTTGGTTTCATGGATTGCTAAAAGACTTGGGAGTTGGTCAGAAATACCTTGTGGTGTATTGTGACAGTTAAAATGCTATTCACTTAGCAAAGAACCAATTTTTCCATGCAAGGACGAAGCATATTAACGTTCGCTATCATTTTGTACGGGAGAATCTCAAAGAAGAGGAGATACTTCTCCAAAAGATACGGACTACAGAGAATCCTACAGATACGATGACCAAGGTGATGACAAAAGCTAAGTTTAAACATTGTTTAGACTTAGTCAACATCTTACACTTTTGAGTTGGCGCCCAAATTGGAAGCACTACAAAGGCTATTTGGCTGTTTTGTTTGGTTGGGAGGATGAATTATACTTGATTTGGTGGGACTCGAAATTGTGCCAAGGTGGAGATTTGTTATTTTGGTGGCTCAATTTCTATCCCATATTAGGAAGAAATAAGAATGGAAGGAGTTTTTCAAGTTATAAAAGAACTCCTCCCTTTCCTATTCTATGTCCCTCCCAAAATTTGATGTATATTCTAAATTTGTACACATATCAAATTTAGTATTCTCTTCTTAATAAGAACAGGCTGCCTTAAGTGGTGCTCGGAGACTAGGCACAATTGGCCGAACTCCATTATCAATTTCGAGTGTGTTCTTTCTTTATCTCTTTTATTTATTCCGCATTTATAGTATTCAATATTATTTGTCAGGTATATTTGGAGTGTTGTGTTCAATTATTTGGGTGTATTTATTGTTCGTGTGTGTACACGGGTTAGGTTGTGATAAATACACCGTGCACGTAATTTCTGTCTAGGAGGCCGAGTTTTAAGTGGGACCATTTGTAACTCCTCCGTCCTTTCATGGGATTTTACGTGGAATGGTAATACTGTCTTGGAAGTCCGTTTGACGGTCTTTCCTAGGTATTACCGAATCGATTTACTTTACTAGTTGTTTACCTTAGAGGAAAAATTACCCGGTTTTTCCTAACAGGATCTCCTTGTCTAAGCCCCCTACCAATTATGAATGGCTTAGAAGGTACACCGTTGACTAGCACACTCAAGGATGGGTACTGAATACAAGTCATTATCCACTAAACAAATTTCTGTAGAAGTTGCAATGCATCAAGACATAATCGAATGAATTTCCAGCTGATGGTATCGAAAGCCTTGAAGCCTTGAAGAAGACTATCTTTGTTAAGCAACTGTTGACTTTTTTTTTCTTCCAAAATTGTGGTCTTTAAGCAATTCTTGCATCAACAGAATATCATCGCCAATGTTGCGATCAGGTAGAAAAGCACCTTGTGCAAATTTAATTATAGTTGATATAACCATCTTGATACGTTCCGTCAGCAACTTTGAGATAACTTTATAGATGGTGTTGCTGCAGAACATAGGTTTGAAATTAGACATAGTTCGAGGATTTCTTTTTTATTTTTTAACCAAGCAGATGTAAGTGTAGTTTATTTCTTGAAGTACCTTAGAAGATTAAAAAAATTCAAGGACTATCGTAGTGAAGAGCTCCCTGGTAATAGTCCATGTCTGTTGGAAGAACCATAAAGTAAATCCATCCGGTCTAGGAGATTTAGAGGGATGTAGGCTAAACAGAAGTCGTCTGATATCATTTTCAGTAATAGGTGAGATCAACTCATCCTTGACCCTTGTTCAAGATTACACTCAAAGAGATGAAGCACGTTGGGACTTGGAGAAGTTGCTGCGTTAGTTCCCGTAAAAGACAAGAAATATTCTCAGACTAACTGCAGTAGATGATTCTGCTTAGCATATTCTCTCCCACTGGCATCTTGCAGCATAGAGATTTTGTTAACATTTCTTTAGCAATCAAAGAAGAAGGAAAAAAATTGGCATTAGAGTCGCCATCATACAACCAGTTTAATTGAACTTTCTGTTTAAGAATATAATTGTGAACTTTGAGAGCTTCCTGATGTTCCCGAAGACATGTCATCTCCACCTTTCTAAATGCATCATAGCGCGGGGGATTCATAACAATTCCTTTGAGCAAGCATAAGTTTCTCCTTCAGAGTTTGAAGATTGAGATTTCTGCTACAAATAAAGTTTTTAATCGCAACTTTCATTCTTCTGAGTTTATGCCTTCCACCTCAAAATTCCGGCAGCTATTAACTAATTATTGAAATCCTCCATACCAGTAAGGCCATTAAAGAATTGAAACGGAGCTCCAATTGATCTAGCTTCTGTCAATCTCTGAATCAGCATGAACGAATGGTCAGACATGAGATTCTCACCGAAGTGCACAAAAGAGTTCGAGAACTGGGCCAGCCATAAAGAATTCAAGAGGGTTATGTCTAGCTTCTCTCTAACAAGCAAGTTACCATGCTAGTTGTTAGTCCATGTGAATAATCTATCAATGCTGTTGAGATCAACCAAATCTGCATTCAAGAAGAAGTTGGAGAGTTCTTTAGTCTGACAGTGATTATACTTCCACCCTCAATTTCTGTCAAGTTTAATGCGTAATTAAATCACCAACTACAAGCCATAGTTTGTGAATTCCCATCTATTTATTCTGCAGCTCAAACTGCAATTTATCGTGCTAAAAGTTGAAATTGGAGGTATAGACAAGTGAGATGTCAAACTTAACATTAGGATTGCACATTTGATATTGAAGATGCAATAATTGATCAGATTTTGCCAAGACTGTCACTCCAATACGATTTGTATTGTATAAACATATAATCTTGCAGTTATAATCTGAGCTATGGTCAGAGAAAAGCTCCCAATTAGTGCCTAAAAATCTGTCACCAAAAAGTGAAAGAGGATCCTTTATTTTAGTTTCAAGGAGACCAACTAGCAGAGTTTTCTTGTCCTGATCACCTCTTTCACCACTGATTTTTTAAGACGGTCATTGAACCCCCTAGTGTTCCAAACTAGGATGGACATGGGAGGGGTATTCCCTTGTATTTTTCAATTTTCCATTCTTCTGAACAGACCTCCTTCTGGCATTTTTAGACTGCAATCTAAACTCCTAAACATCTGAACCACTAGTCACTGTATCAAGGGAACTACGATCAGCACCTGCCAGTTCACTCTCCCCTTTGGAAATTTCACCTGTCTGGTTCAGTTTCATGAAAATCTGTGGCACTATGAGCAGGACCTGCCTCTAAGCTGCGACTCTAATTTTGGATGGGGACATTAGGGGACGATCTTGGATTTGGTACTTGTCCATCCGCAGTAATTACTACTGGATTTTGATTTAGCACATCACTGTGTATCAACCTAGAGGAGCTGGCAAAAATCCCATTCTCAGTTTCCTGCATTTGTCGAGCCTCACCAGGTTCTTCATTTTCTTGCTCCATATGCGTTAAATCGACTGTAGAGTCCATTAATTCTTCCTGCCATCTAGTTCTGAAATATTTGCCAGTAGGAATCTATTTTTTGGCGGAATTACTTGGACACCATGGATAAGAGGTATGAATCTAAGTTTTTACAGCTCTCCTGACTCTCCTAGTCTTAAAACTGATAAACTTTCTGGTAAAGGAGCATTTTTAGGAATTTAACACATAATTTTGCGTAGTCGATCCATAAATAATGGTTTTCCTAAGGAGCAGCGACAGAGCTTAGCCCCTTGATCGTCCAAAGCTCCATAGTGAAGTTATGAAAACCCACCCATATCGGCAACGCATCAATTTTACTCCTATCTAGCTCCGTACCTGGTTTCCATTGCTGACCAAACAGGGGCTAATCACCAATGTGCCAGCCCTTGCTCACCAGAAGGAGTTGCCGTCTTCATACCGTCATTCTTGTCACCATTTTTAGCTGCAAGGGCCTTCCTGGAGAGAGCCTTCCTATGAGGTAGAAGCCTTCACCACCTTTCAGGTGATGGGGAACCAATCGAGGCAAGCACAAGGCGCGGGAAAAAATTTCCCAAAAGGGGCAAATTCGTAACGAAAACGGAATTTGAAACAATGATAGTAAAGGTTTTGATCATTATGTTTTTTATTATTAAAAAAATGAAAAGAGGGGTATAGGAAAAATATAAACGAGACAATCTCATGGAAGAACGTTATTGTGTCGGCTAAAGCCTGATTAAGCAGGAGGCAGACTATCTGAACCTAAGCCCGAGTCCAATTAGGTTCAAGCGTAGCTTGATCATTTCTTTTTTAAGCTTAAAATTTTAAAAATGATATCATTTTAACTTAAAGTTTTCAAACTATGTATTGGTGTCGATAGTTTTATATAGAAAAACTTTCAATACTACAAGCATATAGATCGTATCTTATAGCATAAAAGATACTGTTCCCACGAGAATTATATGGTTACCCAATAATTCTTCTAAACTTTGTTTAACATAAAGAAAATAAGATGATTTATTAGAAATTAAACTCAAAACAAAGAATTAATAAATAAACTACTTATAAATATTTACTAGGCAGCATTGAAATTGGTTAATTAATTAATAATGAAAGTTAGGAATTACTTATATCTTTATTTGTTTTCCCTTTACCTTCTTGATTTTATCACATTTGATCCTAGATATCCTATAGTTATGATTACTATCTCTTAAGATGTAATCAAGTAATCTCAATTGAAATGGATAAAAGTTGAGTTGTAATATCTTAATTTCTTAAAACTACTCATATCTACTTAATTGCATCTGAAGCAATCCTATAAATAACTAATAAACAATTAAGATCTCTCATCAATTTCCTATTAATTTGATGTTTATAGGTCTATTGTTGTACTAGTTCTCACTGCATAGCGTGAATCAATCCAATCTCCTAATCCAAATTGATTATAGGCAATCCTATGGATAACTAATAAGCAATTAAGGTCTCTCTTCAATTGCCTATTAATTTAATGATTAGAGGTCTATTATGATACCAGCTCTCAGTGTGCAACATATTATAAGTGAATCAATCCAATCTCTCAATCGAAATTGATTATAAAACAATAATCATCATAAGCATATTTATCAAATTAAGAATATAAAGTTCAACAAATAATTCAAGAGTAATTCCTAAAAAAAGGAATTTTGCATCCATTGACGTAACTAAATATCCAAGTCTAGTCATCATGAATATTTAACAAGTAAATAAGATAAGAGTTAAGAACAAAATTTGGAATTCCTCTTTTTTCGTTGTGATAGAAAATTTGTTACCCCTTTTCATGTTTCTTCATCCTTTTCAAGTGTCCCTGATGACTTCACAATATCCTTATATAGTAACGAACTAGGTATTTGGGATATACACAGGCACTTACATGGTCATGTAGGTGACTGTGTATCTTTATAAACACCTCAATTCATGACTTTACATAGTCACAGAAGCTTACTCGTATAACATAAACGACTGTGTATATTAAAATATGTTAATGTGTAACTTTATAGGAGCAGGAACTATATCTTTGAAGCTCTACACATTTACAGTGACTATTAATTAGAACTTACTGTATATTTTTATTTATATTAATATTAAGCTGACAATGGTGAGTGCTAGGACTTATTTGAAATTAATTGAAATGAACAATTCCTTAAAAAAAAGAGATTTTTCTACAGTATTTGATCTTTGAATAGGAAAAAAGGGGATCTATACAGTCCCAAATAAATTGGGTTATTCAAAAAAAGATTTGTTCTTTGAACAATCTATCTCGTATCTAATACTGCATAGTTTATGGACTTGTTGAGAATGATTCTGATCGAGTTCATAGATTATTAGATGTAGAAGGCGTTCTGGTGGGATCCTCACAGATAGAAAAAGATTGTAGTGGGGGGGGATATAGCGAAATTGGTAGATGCTATGGAATTAATTGGATTGAACCTTAGTATGGAAACTTACTAAGTGATAACTGTCAAATTCAGGGAATAAGCTCTCATGTTATCGAAAGAGGTAGGAAGCCCCAACTGAAGAAATGGATTGTCTGGTTTGCTGCTCCTAAAGCTTGAGATATGATGACTCATTATTAACACATTTCTTTCGTCTGTCCTTATGACATTCTTATTTTGATCAGTCCAATATTAATTGTAAATTACGCTAAGCCTTGGTAGGGAGCTTAAGAAACCCTCCTATTGCTTGCCTTTCACCTATCTCCTAGACAGGCAGATCTGATTTTAACAACTGGTATTGTTGCCCCAGAAGCAGAGCCCCATATTTCTCAGCTTATCATGCTACCCCCTATAAGTTCAAATATAACGTATTGATTTGACCCCATTAGCAGGACCACCACCCTATATCATATTGCCCCTATACCAGAACCCCATATTTCTTATAAAAAATATCCTCAGAAACTTTTGTAATCATTCCAACTGGTCAAAATTTAGCAAAAGAAAACGCAAACTTATTGACCTGATGACAGGGCAACTGGCAACCGACCCTTCCTTTTTTTTAGTTTTTTTAATAGTTTATAATGTCTCCCACTCATTTGACCTGAAGTTGTCTTACCTAAAAGAGGAAGATTTCGTTTAAGGGCAATCCATCTTGATGAAGAGTTCCATAATAACAATTAATCAAAATTCATAATGACCATGTATCTCCAAAATTTCTCCAATTCTTCCATTCCATGTCACACTTTCATTTGAATATATCTCCTCTTGGTCTATGAAAGCAATTATCACCTAAAAAAGTATTTAAAGCAAAATAAGTACCAAAAATACTATAAAACTCTTAATAACAAACAAAACACATTAAATATAGGTATATAAAAATAAACAAATAATTTTCTCTCAAATATCGCCATACTTGAATCTTTGCTTATCATCAAAGAAATCATAATCCAAATCGTCAAACTTATGAACATTCATCCCTTATTAACCTTAACCTATCCATCCACACTCTAAATCATCATATCATATTAATCAAATTAATATACAATTAGATTCAAGTTATCCTATAATCAACCTTCATAAGTCAATATCAATAACAATCATATAAATAATCTTTTTGAATTCAAAAACAAAAACTAAGGATTCAATCGATGCATTCAAAGTGTTTAGGGTGGACAATGTAAAAACTCTCATATCAATACATAGAAGGATTATTAACTATAAACTTGCAAGAAAATCATATTTTCACCACTTATAAGTAAACTAGAAACAAAAATCAAAAGGTCTTGTTATAAGGTTTTAATCAGGCTTAAGTAAGATATTATGAAGATAATAAAAGGGTGAATTAAATGTGCATAAACAAAATTACATGAAACTTAGTTTTTCAAATTATAGGTCAAAAGCTCACAAAAAAAGGTCTTATGTGTAAGTAATATGCAATTTTCATTAAATTAATTATCTTAATGATTACTAAAAATTTGACTTATAAAAGCAAGTCTACTCGAACTTTCATCCTTTTGCATACTAATTCAATTCAATAATCAATAATGATTTAAAATAATTTGAATAGATTTTAACTAATTAGGGACGTCTGTTAGTAAAAATTAAAAAGATTATAATAAGCTTAAGAAATTTGAAATCCCTTTCCCACACTTAAAATCGTACATAATCCTAATATACATAATTGAAACACATAAAAATCAAATAAAATAAAAACTAGAAAAAGAGAAAGTTTAATTGGTAGTGCCCTGAACAATAAGATGTATAAAGTTCTGAATTGGAGGAAGATTCATCCTATATTATGTACATCCATCCTTGCAAAATATGAACAAAAGAAGATAAAAAGAAAAAAGAAAATAAATAAAGATCATTGAAATAAAAATAGCATTGCATTAATGTTCAGACAAAATAAAATAATAAGAAAAATACACAAATAATAAAAGAAAAAACAAAATAAAGCATCCATTTGCACCTTGGTGAGTTTAGCATGTTCATCGGAGGAGGATCCTCTTGTCTCGGAGCCTTATATTGCTATGGAGCTAAAGATGGTGTGGTCACTCTAGATGTTGGAGGTGCATGAATATCCCAATATATCTCACCATCTGCATTAAGAGCTCCTCCATCCATCTATTAAGAGCTAAAGATGGGTGATCCTTATTTGTTCCCAATGCGGTCGACTCGTCGAGAAGACCAATTAGGTGATAGATGTATCTTGTAGGTCCTTACCTTTTACGTACCATATGCATGTTTTTTATGACATCCAAAGTTAGAGTCATCATAGTACTGATCAGCCACATCGATGGTGGCCTACTGAAGACTCCCATCTTTTGTGCTAGCCACGTCATATAAGTCCTAATGCATATGGTCTTGATATTCTTCAAAAATACAATGCATCAAAGTTCCCTACGATTCCAAAACTGTCACCCTGTCCACTCAGCGTATGACTCAGGATTCTATGTAGGTATCTGAGTATGGGGTATTGAAGTGTTGATGCTTTGGATTTGCTGGGGTTGTAATCATCCTCCATACTAATAGTGTGCCAACAGTGTCGAGGAGATAACCCATATGGGAAGTCTACCCACAGTGTGACGTATTTTGGTGTCCCCATTAACTCTTGGTTATAAAGACCCATCATGACGGAGAACTTTGAGCAACTCATCTGGACCATCTCCCCTAACATCAAAAATTGGATCGTGCTTGACTGGTCTTAATCATAACAGCCTTTCTTAACAAAGAATGTGGAGAGCAGCTCGAGTGTAAACTCTCAATAAGAGGGCTCCATGATCACCAAAAAATGAGATCATGCTCCAACGTTTATGAGGTCCCGAACCTATCTTACCAAGCTAATCTATTCCAATGCCTCCCAATCAATGCATCTGCTAGTCCCAAATTTCTTTTCCTTGAGCCTCTGGCATTTCTTCTCGTGGGCTCTGACATTAAAGAATAACATATTGGGCGACTCTGGTGACTAGACTACATTGTCTTGCTCTTGTTGTTGCGAGCATCACTCAGGTCTCTTGAAGATCCTTCTCTTTGTTGCTTCTTCCTCGGTACCTCTTTGGCTCGTCATTGTCCCGTCATTGTGCTTGAAACTAAATTAAGGGTGAGAAGATAACAAATAAAAGTATGAATAACAACTGTTCCCCACTTATTTTGTATGCTCACTAAATCATAAAAATTGAAAATGCCCAATTAAAAGTAAAATTAAACACATAATAAAATCAAAACAAATAATATAAATAAAATAAATAAAATAATTAGAAAATAAAAAATGAATTAATCAGAAATTAGAATTAGAAGAATAGCAACTAACAAAAAAATTTAATCTAACAATTCAATTACAAATTTAAACCTAAAATTGAAAATAATGTTCCTAATCTCACAATTACCTATGAAACAAAATTAAACTAGTAAACAACTTCAATTAGCTATTAAAATAATGAATTAATCTTAATTACATACAAAATCATCACAATTCAAGATTTAGTGAGAAAAATCGTATAACCATTTCAAATTTTATCCAATTCTCATAAAATTCATCAAATTAAGCCAGTAAATCACATGGGTATTGATGCATGTCGAATGCACCAGAAAATAAAATCTAACTTGGCACAACTAGATTTTATATTAATGGTGAGTAAGGATCGTATCCACAAAGAATGTATGTGTAGCTTTTGTAATGAAAAGAATTTATGTTTAGGATATTGGGGGGTTTTATTTGGATGCAAATAAGAAAACAAAGTAAAATTGAATCAATGAAAGCAAATCAAATTAAACAGATGAAGATTGATAAAATTGATGAATGTGTTTAGAATCCGGTTCTTGATTCAACCTTAACCTACATACAAATAAACATACTTCATTGTCTTGTTGTTTTCACACCTCTCTTAGAAAACTATTAATCGTAAGTTAACAGTAAGCTCTGTTACAATTTTCTCTTTGGTCTTGTTTAATCAAAATAAGCTCTTTAACTAAACCTAGCTATCAAATAACCTAGAATAAGCTTTCTAGATTTAATAGTACAGTCATAATACAAACTAGGAAAACAGAATAATCTAGACAATAACCACACAAGCTTTGGTCATTTAACCTATGTTATGTTATCCCTAATGATTTAACACCATTAGTTTACCATAAATGAATTGAAAATACAACTATTACATATCATATTCCATATTTTGGAAATGGGTTCATACATAAAGAATTTATTGAGAATGAGAATATTAATCATTCATAGATGAATACCTAAAACATTAAGCTAAGAATAACATAAACAATTTATAGACAGAGAGAGTCAATAATGGACAATGAAGAGATGTTCAAATGTGACCTTTAGCTTCAATTTCCCCTATGAACTAGAAGGAAGAAGACTAACCCTCCATAGATCTCAAAGAAGTGAGTGTTCTAGCTCCTTTCTTGTTCTAAAAATGATTCGCCCTTTCTTTGGCCACTCATATGTCTATTTATATGAAAAATTAGGTTTTCGTAAAGGTGCACAGTTTGATGCACAATCGTGCATCCAACCATGCATCAAAATAATGTCACTTTCATGTTTTTGCACGGCCATGTAAGTAGATACACAACCATGTATCTTACAAGTCAATATGAAATCTTTATTTTCTTGTATTTTCTTGTCCCATCTTTGTTGGACCAATGGTGGTTGACAAATTAATCCTACTTATGTTTTGATAATAATAAAATATATAAAATTGGTTAAGAAATTTATTGCAGGTGTTTTGGATTGA
>JAOTBA010000002.1:23395784-23412158 GCA_025629845.1 Erythroxylum squamatum | reverse complement strand
GTTCACACTGAACTAAAAAGTGTGCAGTAAAGTGGTTTGCCAAATCCTAAGTGGGAGCTTAGGTAGAGGACGTAGGTTTTAGCATCGAACCTCTATAAAAACAGCGTTTGCCTTTCTTCCCTATATTCTTTATTTAATTTGATTAAATTATTTTGTGTGTATTAATTCCGTGATTTTTTGTAGAGCTTATCGGAAAAGCTTTAGAGATCTATTCAACCCCCCTTCTAGATCGTTTACAATCTTCACTTTAATCCATCTCCTTCATATTAAACAAAGACAAATGAGTTTGAAAATCAATAGGATGGCTCAAGGAGTGTGCTTTTAACTCATTTTACCTCTTGTGCTTCCAATTTGAATCGTAAAACCAATTGTGAATCAAAATAAGTATCTTAAGCATTTCATAATATTAATCGCCAAGTATTAAGGAGTAAATATATAAACAATCAAGCATGCACCAAATTCCCCGACACTTAGCTTTTGGCCATTCTCAAGCAAAACAACAGAATCAAAGTCACAAACCAAAGCACTTCCTCCTTTTCCATTTTTCTCAAGAATACATAATAATAATAAAAGAGGAATAACTTTCAAAACCATAGCAAGAACTCAACATTAAATGCCTTTACTAATGATCAATCAACAATCATTTTCTTTAGAAACTGAGCAATTTAAGGATAGACTTTGACAAAATTTGTGTTTAAATAAGATAGATATATAGTTACACTCAAACTCCATTCAAAACATTCCACAACTTTGCATATCATTTTATTTCTCCACCAGTAGGATTCACATACATAATCATGAATCAAAGAACTTTTTAAAGGTTGTAATATCGGCAAAGGTTAAGGTGAGAAGTATTTAGATAGTGCAGCACAAAAGTCATCAAGGCTAGTGAAGTAAGGAAAACACTGAATGTAACATCAAGCATAAAAACTAACATTCACTCAAAACTGGGTACCATCAACTATGATGAATGCAAAACCATATTTCACAGCTCATATTCAAACTCTCATATAACAAACCACATGACGCATAAGGAATTAGAAGGAATCACTCATAAAAATTGACGATAAACAAAATACTATAACTATAAGGAGTAACACTTAAAACAACATATCCCTCATTTACATCATGATCAAATCACCCTTTACATACAACTTTAGGATGAAAAGACAAATCATGAAAAACTTGGCAAAATAAATTAATTTCCTCCTTGATAATTTATTTAAATACTTTTCTTCTTCTTCTTTTCTTTTACTCCTTTTCTCTTTTTTCTTATTTTTTGACAAAAATTGAAAGAACCTACATTAATAATGGAATTCATTAATAAGAGATAAAATGAAATTCCAACAATTATAGCCAACCAGCATTTGTGTACACCCCACACTTATACTCTTGTGCATCCATAAACATTAATAATTATAATGCTCCACTAACTTTAAGGCTTAGGTAGGACATTTGGTTAGGTTTAAAGCATACAATGTGGTTAGCATAAAAAGAAAAGGCAAATAAAGCTCAAGGGGACTTATCAAAAGGAAAAATCATATCAATAGGTAGGCTATTTGGTTAATGTAGTTTATAAAACAAAGAATGTCTATACCATTTTCATATTAATGCATGTGATAAAAATGTGGTCTCAAATAGAAAATCAAAGCAAAGTCAAAATGTATATATCATGAAGGCCACACAAAAAAATAAAGAACAATGAGACTGATACGGATGTGTCATTCTATAAAGGCTCAAAATCTAACTAGCTTTTGTCTACTCACTAGTCACTACTCTTATAACTATAATATATATTGATCAATCACAAGAGTAAAAGTACATGCTCAAGTTTCCATGATTTTTTGTAGTCAATTCACTTTCTAATTATTACTGTATATTCCTAAAAGCAATAGAAAAAGAGAAAATATTTATTTATTTGGTTGTTTTTTTAAAACGCCTAAAAAGAACATATATGCAACAAACAAACTTAAAAACATGCATAAAAACCAATATCTCCGCCCCACACACTTAAACCAATGTAACATCAAATGTAAGAAATGAAGCATTTAACAGAAACAATAAATGTGAGAATGTAAATGAAAAGGATCAAACTTCCCTTGGGTTGCCTTTCAAATGCCTTTGTTTATTGTCACTAGCGCAACTCATTGTCTTCAGGTGTCTCCCCTTCTGCCTTTTCCACTTGAGGTTCTTCAGGATAAGGCCTGAGTTTATAACCACTCACATTTAGTGTCTTTCGTATCTTCAAACTCTTACAGGGTGTTTAGTTCACATACTGGAATAGATAAGGAATGGAATGATTATTCCTAGGAATAAAATAGATGAGGAATATAATAGAATGGGTATTACTTAGTTTGGTTTATTCCTAAGAATTTCTAATGATAATGTATGCCAATGTTTGGTTTGAAAACATGTAGTAGTAGTAGTAGTAGTAGTTGTTGTTGTTGTAATAATAATAATAATAATAATAATAATAATAATAATATTTATTATTATTATTTTTTTTATAGTAGGGAGAAAAGTTATGTTTTTCTATTCTGCATTTCACGGAATAGGTAAAAACAAGGGGAAGGTATCTTTAGCTATTCCTGAAAGTGCATGAATAACTAAACTTGGGATTAGTTATTATGTATGTTATTTTTTAACTAAACAAGCGAATAACTATTCATTAGGAATATATCAGTAATAGAATAACTATTCCATTCAACCAAACTTGCCATTAATCTCTACTAATTCCCTACAATCTCGAACAGTTTCCAATATTTGTTTACCTTTTTCTCTTTGTTCAATTTCTATAACCTGCTAGGTAAAGGTGAAGAATCAATCTTAACAACAATTAGGAACTCAGTATTCACCTTGGAGCTAAATGATATATCCCTTTCTCATTTAAGCTCCTTCTCAATTTCTTCTTCACCAGTAATCCCTTGAGTAGTCCTCTTAAGATTCTCAAGCTCCTTTCTACCCCTTAAGGTTATCTTGCTAACATTCTTTTAATACTCTTTGGGTTGAGATGGTTGCTTCTCTCTACTTTATGATTCTAGGTGGTTAATAGTTACTACAATTTGAACCATTTGGCTTACCAAGTTCAGGAATCTAGACCTTGCATTTTGTTGGAATTGTTTAACATCCTGATGAAATTGTAGAGTATTAGTAGCAATAGATTTAACTAAGTCTTCCAGAGATGTACCTAAGTTGGAATAAGAGGATTTTGGTCTATGTGGGACTTGTTATGCACCCTGTAGCCTATCTAAGAAGTAGTTTTGTTGGCAATATCCTTCATAACTAAAGGTTAGGTGATCTCTCCAACCAAAGTTATAGGGTTGGGAATATGGGTTATGGGAAAATTTTCCCCCAATAGCATTGACATACTCCCTTCACAGTGTCCATTTTATACACAAACACTAACAAATATGAAAAGATCAATAAATAACTAAAAAATTGATTATAAACAAATAAATATACAAAGAACAATTGAAATCAAAAGCAAAAACTAAAGTACCACACTCCTTGGCAACGTTGCCAAAATTCTTGATGCGTGTCAAATGCACTAGAAAATAAAACATAACTATGCATAACTATATTTTATAGAAGTGGTGAGTGAGGATCGTATCCACAGGGAATGTATGTGTAGCTTTTGTAATGCAAAGAATTGATGTTTAGGATATTGGGTTTTTTGGTTGGATGCTAATAAGAAAACAAAGTAAAATTAAATCAATGAAAGCAAATCAAATTTAATAATTGAAGATTGATAAATTTGATGAATTTGTTTAGAATCCGATTCTCGACTCAATCTCAACCTACACACAAATAAGCATACTTCATTGTCTTGTTGTTTTCACACCTTTCTTAGAAACTATTAATCGTAAGTTAACAATAAGCTTTGTTGACTTCAATTTTCCCCTATGTTTTGTTTAATCAAAACAAGCTCTTTAGCAAAACCTAGTTATCGAACAACTAGAATAAGCTCTCTAGATTTAATAGAATAGTTGCAATACAAAATAGTAAAATAGATTAATCTAGGTAACAACTACACAAGCTCACCTATATTATGTCATCCTTAATGAATTAACACCATTAATTCACCATAAATGAATTGAAAATACAACTATTACGTATTGCATTTCATATTCTGGCAATGCTTTGATACATAAACAATCTATTAAGAACGAGAATATTAATCATTCATACATGAATACCCAAAACATTAAGCTATGAATAACATAAACAATTTATAGATAGAGAGTCAATAAGAAACAATGAAGAGATGTTCATATGTGATCTTCATCTTTGATTTCCCATACGAACTAGAGGGAAGAAAGAATACTAGCCCTCCAGAGATCTCAAAGAAGTGAGTGTTCTGCCTCCTTTCGTGTTCCAAAAATGATTCATCCTTTCTTTGACTGCTCACATGTTTATTTATATGAAAACTAGGTTTTTATGAAGATGCAAGGTTTGATGCACGAATGTGCATCCAACCGTTCATCAAAATAACACCACATTTGTGTTTTTACACAACCGTGTAAGTAGATATATGACCATATATCTTACAAGTCAAGTTGAAATCTTTAATTTCTTGCATTTGGTTATCCCATCTTCACTCTAATCCATCTCCTTCTTATTCTACAAAGACAAATGAGTTTGAACATCAAAAGGATGGTTCAAGGAATGCACTTTTAACTCATTTTAGCTATTGTACCTCCAACTTGTACCTTAAAACCAAATGTGAACCAAAATGAGTATCTTAAGCATTTCATATTTTTAATTGCTAAGAATTAAGGAGTAAATATAAACAATCAAGCACACATCAGGTATCAACTTTTGAACCAAAATCAATGATAAAAGCAATGAAAATCACACTAAATCATAATATCCCTAACCCTAGCATTTTTGGTGTAAATCCCTAAAAATTGTAGAAAATGCCTAAAAATTCAAGCATAAAAAAGTAAAATCAATGAAACAACTTTCTTGGGTGTCAGAATTTGAGTAGAAAACACTAAATTAGGTGGGAAGTTGGGAGAACATGAAAGTGGGTGGCAGAGAGGGAGAACAAAATGAGAGAAAATGAACATAAAAGGATTTTTCAAACGTCTTTTGTTGACTTACAGAGTCAATTACAAGGCTGTGTATCTAACCGTGTAAGTCAGAGACTTATAAAAATTTCAAAAGACACGATCATGTAAGTTTTCACAAACTTACACGATCATCTACATAGACGTGTATCTAACCGTGTAAGTCTATATAGGCGTGTCTAATGAGCATGTACCTCTTTGTCAACGTGTGTGAAATTTTTTTTAAAGGATTTATAACGTACACAGACATGTCTATAGACTGTATAGGTCTTTGTGATTGTGTATACCATAAAAATAGTTGAGAAAACATAAAAATTGATCACTTAAAGTTACAAAACTTTAACATGCATACCATAAGTATGATAAATATGCAAAATCAACTTAGGATTTTTTTTAAATCTTAACTTAAAATATTAAAACTTAATTAAATCCTATACTAACCTGTAAAATGGAAACAAAATAAAATAAAAATGAAACACAACCTAATTCGTAGGTTGCACCCCAAACAACATTTGTTTAATGTCTTCATCTCAACACGTACCTTACATGTTTACAATTAATTTGGGTGTATAATTAATGGCTTGTTTCCACCAAGTTCTCTACATAGCGGTTTATTAGCCTTTGAATAAGCAATATGTTGTAAGATAATAATAAAGACATAATGTATCAACTTAGCAAGTCCAATCGACTTATAAACAAATTGATAATAAAATAGGGAATAATCAAACTCCCTAAATCTTCAGTTGATTAAAAAATTTTGTCTTATAGGACGTGGAGCTATTCATACTTAAGGTGACTACTAACAATTCATGTATAGTTTCCGTGATTAGCTCCTCCTCTTTTTCTTCCTTAAAATCCTTTATCCTCTCTTCTGCTTTCTCTTCTTGGAAAGAGGCTTCCTCCTTTTCTTTGACCTATATTTTATCTATTGTTTATTCTTCTTACTGTTGTTCCTATAAAGATTTAGCTAAAGCATAATCGTTCTATATATTAGCGTAAGAGATGCTCCACTCTGAATCATATGTATGCTTATGTGGTTTTTTCTTAGGTCAGTTTCACATGCAATATAGAAGTTCCCATATATAATTTAGTGCCTGACATTCATGATTGTAATGTTTACCCTTACAAATGCCACAACACAACATTGATTTCGAGCTCATTGATTTCGGGCTCAGTGTGAATTTCATCTTTAATCTCTTGATTGTGGACTAAACTCCACGGTTTTTCATTCACATGTATATCTAGGTTTTTATTTTTAAATAGAAGTTAAATAAATTATGTGCTTTTTAGAATATCTTTTTGCTATTGTAGATTATAATAATTTTATAGAGTATGAATTGGACATACATGTGATCCTAGGAAACTGGGTTAAGGAGCTGCACTTCAGCGTGCGGTGTACGGTTATTTCTAAACGTTCCAAGCCAGATGGGAGAGGTGATTGATTTTCTTTTCTACTTCTTCATCATATATGAGTTAATTTACCTGGCAAAGAAATTTTTTTATTCCCTCCAATGGACGGACTGAGGACTGTTGCTTCTTATCTTTTCTGAAGTTAAGTGTATCTAAACAATAACTTTGAGTTCTTATAGCTTCTTGGGTGATTAAAGATTTATACTTTTAAGTGGGTTAATCTAATATCAAAGTGCCTGGTGACTGATTGTACCTCATTTTCTGGTTGTTGTTTGATCAGTTGGTATAAAATTATCAAAGCTGGAGCAGGGAAGAGTCGCACTATTGTTGTCAGTAAATGAGGTTCAGTCCCTTGCATTAACGTTAGTATTTCTTTGTATCTATGACCGCAAATTAGACATCTTTCTTTATTCTACCCATGTTCTGCTACGCACCAACATTTGATAATTGCTTGCGATTCTACTTTTGTAGATAAGGCTTTGGTGGTTAGGGAAGGTATGTCCTTGTTTTCTGTAATTTGCTCGGATGCAAAATTTTGTGAAATTTAGTCATTGCTTATGTTTAGGCTGAATTGTTGAGAGTTTAAATGTCCATGGTGCTAAAATTTAGCTGATGTTGTTTAGGATGGTAATTGGGACCAGCTGTCTGATGGCTTGGTTTGTTTCTTCTCCCTGTTGTTTCCATGCAATTTTTGTGAAGCTGCTTTGCTCTGTTAATGTTATGTAAAATGGAGATGGGAAGCTTTCGGAAACTCCTTCCTCTATGACATACGATTGTTTGCCACAATCTTCACTAGTTTTGTTTACGAATCAACAAAAAGCTAAATACTAATAATTTACATTAAAAGACGAGAAAGCTAATAATTTACATAGTAAAAGTAAATTCCTCTGCTAATGGCCGACAGGGGGCCTACATGCTGCCTCTATCAATCCTTTTCTCAATTATCTTCAATTATTGCTTCAATTGACTCGTTTTCTTCTTGCTGAGCTGTAGAGGGACAGTGTTTACATTTGTGCTCTGGATATAAATTCATTCAACGATTTGCTACAATGGAAAGGTATCTTTGATGGACTCAATGCACAATGGAAGTATGGCATCTACTGCCAACTACATATATATCCAAAGTACAAATGTAAACACTGTCCCTCTACAGCTCAGCAAGAAGAAAAGTTTATTTACATTATATTACATTAAAAACTCTAACTATAAATGCCCTAAATCATTTAACCTCCAATGTATTGAAGGCGTATTTATCCAAGCTGCCCGTATCAATGCTGAATAAAACTTTCGAATCAACTATAAGGGATTTCATTTACTCATGATTTCAACCTATAAACTACCAATTTAGTCAAAAGCTTTAATAATTTACGGGCTTCAATCTGAAGAGCTTTGGTAGGTATAGAATTGATTCGGTCCATATTAACTGGTTTTCCCAATGTTTGCATTTTGATAAAGGAGGAGGAGGTTGTTCCAATACTTGTTTATAATTGGGTCTCAAATTTGGCTTTTGTTGATAAAAATCTGCAAGAGGTTTTTCAGCTTCTACCTTGGTTTTAAAACTTTTATGTAAAATACCTGGATGTCCTGTTATATGAATGGCTGCTTTGTGCCATTCATCAAAAAGTCCTGCTCTAAGTCCATTGAAAATGACATAGGTTTTATCTTCAGCTTGATCAACTTATTTTTGAGGAGTTGGTGTTTGAACCTGGGTAATTTGTGTTGGAGTTATAGGTGTAAGAAGGGATGAGGTAGATTTTGAAGTGGCAGATAAAACAATGGGTTCATCCTGAGGTTGGTCTTTGTGGGTATTTTGTCTCAATACTTAAATAGTGGTTTTTAGCTAGTTTATATCACGGGTGATGGTTCCAAGCAATTGTTGTTGATTTATGAGGTCCAATTCTTTTTGTGCAAGCGCTACTTCTAGATTGTCTATAACTGCTTCTATTCTCTGGTTAGTATATCTACAAGAAAATTGTCAAAAGATTTGATATATTGCGCTTGGAACTGATATTGATTCAGCTCAAGTTACCATCTTATGAGTCTACCTTGGTTATAATTACTGTGTATATTGTAGCGAATAAAGCCATAGAGATATTTGGAATCGGTTTTGTTGGCCCCCGAATTTTTATTTTTTTAGCATGATTTAAAATGAATTATGGGGTTATGAAATTAAAATGCTAAGGTAATAAGAATATTCGAGGGTAGTTTTGGAAGATCACTTAAGTTTAGTAAGGCATAAACTTATAAGGAAGGGCAAATTGGGAAGATGGAATTGTTGTCTTACATTTTAGAAGACAAAAACGTTAGTGAGGAATGAAAGAAGAGAGAGAGAGCACGAAAAGAAGATAAGAAAGAAAGAGGAAGTGAGTTCGGGTGGTTGGAGAGAAAAGAAGAGAGTTGAGCTAGGGTTTCTTTTCCTAAGCTTTCTAGTGAGATTTTGAGGTTGAACAAGAAAGGAAAAAGATAGAGAAAGATAAGAGCTTTCTTTTGAACCAAACATCTCTTCATTTGGTGAAGGTTTAAGGTAAGAACATTTTAAAGCTTTGGATTTTGGAAGGGTTTTGGTTCATGAAGCTTAGGAGGAAATGCATGAGTTTAGGTATTTTTAGAATCAATTTTAGTGATTGTGCTTTAAGGGATTTTCAATTGAAAACCCATCTAAACTTGGTTTTTATCTATGAAAAGGGAATCAAGAAAGACAAGAAGAGCAAGAGGAAAGATATCCCTAAGCAAACATATAAGCAAGGAATTTCAAGGTGGGTTTCACTTTTATAATTAAGTAATAAGCCATTAAAGTTCTTTCAAGAAATGACAGTAAGTGATTTTTTTTCAACTACCTCATTCATGTGCATTATTACCTTGTAAATGTTGTAAGATGGTGCTCTATGATTGCTACATAAATTGTGTTCCTGATTGATGAAAAGCTTATGAAAATGATTCTTTTAAAAAGATGAATGTTTATGAAACCATATTTCGGAAGTGGTTTTCAAGATATAACAAGCATATGAAAAATCATGTTTTCAAAAATGTGCCAATTTAGGCAACAAGTTTACAAGATTTCGAAATATATGTGTTATGTGGGTTTGTGGTAGTCCCTCAAGAATCGTCACGTGCATGTTGACCAAGTATAGGCTTCTCCCGCCTGCCCGCAAGTGGCACGGAGCTCCTTCATGGACTCCCTCAAGTTTACGGCTACACAAGACCATCATATAGAAATGTGTAATGCGTCATGTATTTGGACTTACCCAGACCATTTGATATGTTTGTGTGCTCATGACAAGTTGATAAGAGTGATGCATTCATAATGTGCATACACATGAATTTCTGCATTGAAAATGGTTTTAAAATAATTTTGCTTGTTACCAATTCTAAAATTGTTACCCACGAGCTTTAAGCTCACCCCCCTTTTTCCTCCCCATAAGCAGGTGATGAGCAAGAGATCGAGTAGTTAGTAGCCAAGGCATCACTCCGCTTTTGAAATATTTTGTATTTGACGAACTCTTGTTGAGCAAGGCTTTAATTGCATTTTGAGCAACTCACAATTCATGTAATTTTTGTATTTCGGGATTTTAAGAAGTTATTATAATTGTGGCTTGAAATGCTTGCTAAAGATTTGTAAAACTCTTATCTTTTATTGTCAATGGAATAAGATTTACATTTGGCTCCTGATTTTCTTTCAAGATTATACATTTCATCGTTTAGTTTGCACAAGGAAAAAGTTAGTGTTCGGACTCCAGGAAAAGATCTGGATCAATCTAGGTAGAAATAGGCAAATGTACCTTTTGGAAAGTTGTAGGTTTTTCTCTTAGCTTTCCTATGGTATATAGTAGGAAACTTTCGACCCAGATGTTCAAAAGTAAGGGTCCTTAGGATGGGATTTGCTTAGGAGTGTAAAGTTGTATCGTCTGTGATGACGTCGCATTGTCTGTGATGACGTCATATCGTTTGCAAGGATACATCATCTGTAGAATTGTATCGTCTATAAAGACGTATCGTCTGTGATGACGTCACATCGTCTGTGATGACAACATATCGTCTATAAGGATGCATCGTCTGTAAGGATGCATCATCTGTAGAGTTGTATCGTCTGTGATGACGTCACATCATCTGTGATAACGTCATATCGTTTGTAAAGATGCATCGTTTGTAGGACTGTATCGTCTGTAAAGTTGTATCGTCTGTAAAGACGCTTCGTCTTAAGAGTTGCTTCATCTTAAGTTGACTCTGCTTCGTCTTAAGTTGACTGTATTCGTCTTAAGTTGACTTTGCTTCGTTTTAAATTGATCATTCTATCGTCTGCTCTCGCATTCGTCTGCCTCTCGCATTCATCTGCTTCTCATATTCGTCTGCCTTCCGCTTCGTCTGCTCTCACATTCGTCTGCTTCTCGCATTCGTCTACCTTCCGCTTCATCTACTCTCACATTCGTCTGCCTTCCGCATTCGTCTACTTTCCGCATTCGTCTGCTTCTTATTTTGTATGCCTTTGTGACTCGTCTGCTTCTTGTTTCGTTTGCCTCTTTTATTTGTTTACTTTTGCTTCGCCTGCCTTCTTGCTATCGTCTACTCCATATTTGACCCGTTAGATGATAGAATCTGTATTCGATATCTTTATGAAAGTTGTAGGTCTTGAAGTCTTCTTTCAAAGCGTCCTAAGAATATCCTAATCTGCTATCTATAAGGACAATTATGGTAATTGCCCCAGGACAAGGCAATAAGATTAACGATTTGGACATACTTGATTATTTGGCCATAATTTCATCATCCGACCTCCAAAGGAAGTCATTTTTGGAGCGATAGATTCCTAATGCGATAATTCTAGTCTCTAAATAAACTAGAGACATAGAGCCTCTTACGTTCTGAACAAGTAGAATTGAAATTCAAGTTTGGGCTTTTCCTAAATTCGGTTCAGAAATAGGAACAATGTATAGTTTTAATGTTTGTCCTGATGGGGGAACGTCACCATTATGGGATACGTGTTCAGATGTTACTTAGGACATCGGGCCCGTTACTCACAAGGGCAGGGTGCCCAACATAACTCATATAATTAAATTGCAAATACTTAATTTTGTATTTATTGATTAATTTTGTATTGATTGAAGGAGTCTTATTTTGGCAAAATAGTGATGGATTTCTTTCAAGATGTCTTGGGATGCTTGAGACATTAATGGTAATGAAACAAGTTCATAAGGGGGCATGTAGGGCTCATCAACCTGGAACTAAGATGAGGTGGCTCATTAAGTGTTATAGTTACTACTAACATTCAATACTAAATGATTGTATATCATATGCAAAAGGTTGCAAACAATGATAGAAGTATGGAAGAATACAGTGAATCTTACCTCTAAGATGCACTATATAATTAAGTTATGTCCATTTAAGGGAATGGGCATTTGACCTTATTGGAAAAATGCACCCACTTTCTCTAAAGGTTGTAATCTTATTTTGTTAGTGTTTGATCACTTTTATCACTAACCTAGAATTTGAGCGTTTCAAGGAGGAATTTTCTTTTAAAATGTACTTAACTTTTGAACATTGATATAAGTGGGCTTTAGAAAAATTAGCGGATAGATTTCAAAGTAACCAATATGCTAAAGAGTACTGAAATAAAATTTGAGTTGAAAGAATAATTATATTTAAGTAAAGGATAAGCACAAAATGCCAAAAAAACTAAAATAATAATAGATTATGTGTGTTTGAGTAGTTTGATTAATGCCCTTTTCTTTTCTCTTGCTAGTGTTTTTATACATCTTCACAAATGTGAGCGACTTAAACAATTCTGATGTAACTGCTTAACTTCAAACTTCTTCCTAATGTTTTAAAAACTGAACCAGTTTGGTCGATTTCATAATAAAAACCTTGAATCGGTCAACTTTTTGGTTCGATTTTTAACTTTTTAATTTGTTTTAATTTAATAATTTTTGTTTTAAAAAACTAACCATTTTATTAATTGATCGATCAGTTTTTGTAAGCTAATCATTTTTATATACCAAAATATACTAATTATTTTTATTTAATAATATCTTTTTTCAATTAAACTTTACGCTTTTTGAAATTTAAGGATAATCTTCTTTAAGTATTTTTTAATTTTTTAAATATTTAATCAGTTTTATGACTGCTTAATACTGGTTGAACCTTTTAAAGCTTAAACATCTTATCTTACTAGTTTAAATTTTGGTCTGGTTTTTAAAACATAGCTTCTTCCCTATCGTGTCCATGTTCTGACTAACTATCCACTACAAGTCCATCAGGTCTTAACTATCTTGCCTCCATGTTTTGGACTTGCTTACTAAATTTTGTGTCTAAGAATTCTTCATCCAATGTAGTTAACTCCTAAAACTTAAGATTACTGGGCTCTTTCACTATTCGGCTAAATGGGTCAAATTCCTTTTAGGCTATCAACAATTGGCAACTAGTTATTTTACTAAATGGGTTCAACCCATGAAAAAGGTTAAACAAACTGACATAGTAAAGTTCATTAAGGACCAAATTGTTCATCAATTTGGAATTACACAATCAATAACTAGTGACCAAGGGGTTAAAATAGTTATTAAAATCTAGGAAAAGGTGTTAAAGGAGAATCTTAGAGATTGACATAGGAATTTTTCTAAGACTTTATGGACGTATCTAGGGATGGAAAATGTGGCCCAGGTCACGGGTCGGGCTCAGACAAATGACATCATTTTTTAATTTTTTTACAAAAACATAAATTCGGGTTAGGTCACAAGTCGGGCCATGGCGGTCCGGGCCTGACCTGACCCGACCCGACTCGACCCATTGGCATTCCTAGACATATCAGACTTCTAAACGCATTGCTATAGGAGTTGGTCATTTTACTCTAACCTATGGCCATGATATTGTTCTCTTTATAAAAATGGTGGCTAAAAAGAATGCTTTGGAGATGTTTGAGGCTTTTGATGCATAATGATGGAATTGGAGGATTTATATTAAGTCTATCTTTATGCTTTGAATAACATGATTACATAAAAGGAAAAGTTGGTGAAGTTTTACGATAAAAGAGCCCATAAATGAGAAATCCAAGAAGGTAATTTGGTGTGGAAGGTGATTTTGCTCCTTAGGATTAAAGACAGAGAGTAGGGAAGGTGGTCTCCTAATTGGGAAAGGTCATTTAGAATTTATAGGATTTTGGAAGGTAACACCTATTAGCTATGTAACCTGGAAGGAAAACCTGTTAGATGTTTTAAGAATAGGAAATATTTGAAGCCTTACGTGCCTAATTTATGGGAAAAATCAAGTATAAAAGAATAAGAATAAAATTCTTAGAAATAAAAACCAAAATAATTGTTTAAATGATGATTGTATTAAGGGCAATAGAATTGAAGAAAAAATGAATAGGCCAACCTGTGGCCAGTAAATTATTTATAAAGTGTGTGGAGAATTCAAAGTTGATATAGGTCAAAAAAACAAAAATTTGCCTTATTGTTTAATATATGAAAAGAATTGTTCTTCTTTAGCTATTGAACCTGTAGTTTCCAAAGGCTGACTTCTTCCTTTTGTAGCATCAACAACTTTCTCTAGTCTTTAGTTATTTGTTTAACCTTATTGAATTCTTAGTTACGTTGCTTACCGTCCTATTTTAGAGTCTTAGTTCTTCTTGATTAACACAATGCCTATTTCATGTTTAGTAGCTTGATCCTCTAAAGAGTCGAATTCTTTCTTTAGCTTTTGAATTCATGATGGGATGTCTTACCTTTAACTTCTACTTCGTAATCCACTCAATGTTTTTACAAAAGGTTTATTTTCCTAGAATAGACAACTTAGACCTAGCAATATTTCTCAAAAGAGGAAAATAATTTTTTGGTTGTACTCAAATGCCCTCCAATAGCGGGCGACAAGGTCAGAGAACTAATATAGGACAACATACTTAAAAAGGAGTTGCATTGAATTTGTGTAAAGAATTAGAGCTCTTGCTATATTATAACCTTAAAGGTCTCTTTGACTCTAGCTAGCTTCTCAGAGTTAATCAACTAAATATGACTAGAGAGGGTATCAGGAGAAACATCTGAGAAGTTTAGATCAAAGGATTCTTCAAAAGTTGTTGTTGCTGTCCAAACATCTTCTGCCTATAAGATATAAAATAATTTGTCAAAAGTTTAAAGAATTTCTATAAACATGAAAAGGGTTCCTATTTACTTCTATTGAAGAAACATACATGCTCTTCGGTTTGAGAAACTTATAACTTTCATATATTATATAGTTCATAAGAGAGGACAGGTAGTGCTGATATGATGATTGGTCATTTATGAAAGAAACTTGAAAATATGAATTTGTGTTAAGAATAAAAGAAGTTAGACAAAAATGAGGTACCTCATTAATATCTTCTATAAACTTTTCAGGGGTGGAAGAAGTCTCATCTATAGGGGCAATTTCTTTAATAACGTTCTTAGTGACTTTAATTTTTTAATCAACTTGGTAGAGGAGCAAGTTAATTTTCTAACAGATTTCATTAGCGTAGGTGTTTTGGCTTTCTTAAACCTCAAAGCAGAGAAAGACTTCTCTTTGAATTTCTTCTTAACGACAATATTTGTAACTACTTTTACTTCTTTTTTCAAAGAATTCTTTCCTCATGTTTGCCTTTAGCGTCCAAAATAATGAAATTTGACGCAACAAAATTCAATTGTATAGGTTGGAATTGAATGATCACTAAAAGATCATTATAAGAAGAAACATCTTTTTGTATTGCAAAGTATGAGTCAGGAGCCAACAGTTGGTAGCTTTTTTTGCCATATAAGATCATAGGCTTCTATATTGACATCACTCCTCGTAGAAATCTTACACTTTGTAGTACAATCATGCTCAAAAATTTCTCGCAGGAATTTACCATTATTGGTACTAGCTTCAAAGGGGAATCCCACTGGATACTTTAAAAGGTTAACAATAGGAAGAATTCTTAGGGAAAGACCAAGCTGCCAACCTTTGAGGTAAGGCAGATATACTTCAAAGCCTAAGGTTGTAATAGAAAGCCCAAGCTTCTAAGCCTTGTCACCACCCACTATGAAAACTCTCAAATTGTTTTAAAAAAAAGATAAGTTTTTTTATAAACAGATGATTAAAAAGAAGTAGAAAACTTCAAAGTTTTTAGCAAAATTTTTTTAGCCAATAAGGTCTTTTAAAGTTCTCAAAAGGGTTGAATTGGTCCATTTATATGGACTTCAAATACAATAGAACATTAATAATATCCTTGATAGGTTTACTACATAGGCTTGTCAAAAGATGAAGGCCAAGAAAATTAAGGAATCGGGGGTCTGTAGAAGGAAGGCCTTCTTTAACCCTGAGTTTTGGAAAATAAGCAAATGGAAAAATATATATAAGATCATTGGGCCAAGCGGGTTCTCCATAATAATTATGACCCATTCCTTTAGCCAATTTAGCTCATAATATAGGATCATTCAAGTCAGGATTTTTTGTTATTGGGATATGTGAATTCTTTATAGATTCTTCCTCTAAAGGAACCAGACATAAGAATTTTTCATCATCCAGCTCGAGCAAAAATCAAACGAACCAAAAGGATTCATACCATATTAAGAAAAAAATATATGTCTAGATGTTGCAAAATGATAGCTAATTTTTCAAATTTCAAATTAAAACCTCTTATCCTGCAAGTATACAAATCGAAAATTGCAGTATAGATAGGTATCGTCCTACAGGGATTGGTTAGTCATCGAAATGATCCAAATTTCATTTTGCTCAAGAAACTCAAACAATTAGATTTGGAAGATCCAAAATATAAAAATTAAGACTCATACATGCACACTTTAGGATTGTCATAAAATTAAGAACACAAATTTAGGAAATGGTGAATCAAAGTATCAATTTAACAACTTAGGATTGTCATTACCTAACTATGTATTCCCTCACTTTAGCAATGTTCATTATG
>JAOTBA010000002.1:23360145-23373149 GCA_025629845.1 Erythroxylum squamatum | reverse complement strand
TATGAATTATATATGTAATTTTCATACTTATTTAATGAATTATTATTTTATATTTTCAGTGGGCCTCAAGAAATTTTCTTTAAAACTATTATCTTATACATTTAGCGAGGTTATTATTTTATCCTATTGGCCTAAATCAGGACAAAAAAATTATAATTTAATCGAGATTATTAATTTATCGAGTTTTTACTGTAAACAACTTTATAGTTCGTAGGTATAATGAACAATTGAAGATAAAAGATAGATGGAGCTATTTTGAAGGATGACATAACATAGGGGGTTACATGTTCGTGTCCTTTAACTTACACGAATTTATATATTAACCGTGTAAGCACACAAGCCCGTATAAAGTGACAGATGCCTGTTGCTTCAGTTACACCACTGTGAATAAGAACGTGCATAGCCAAAACATGCACGGTAATGTAAACCCCCATGTTTATAACTTACACGACATTATGTTATGTCTGTACAACTCTCTGTAACCACGTACTTCTGCGAGTGTAACGGTGTTAAAAGATATAAAGTTGTGTATGTGACCGTTTACACAATTTTATATCTTTACGTGTTCGAACGTTTTTACAAAGTGCCGAACCTACCATCTTCTTGGAAAAAGATATAAAGGTAACCAATGATCATTGGAGATTGCAAATTATGTTTTTATGTTAAGAACCAATTCCTTCCCTTTCAAATGTTACCTTTATATTTTTTATTACACTTAATTCATTAGCTTCTTACATCAAATTATCAATAATGATTTGGGTATTAATAACATCAAATTAGAACCTATCCTTAGTTTCAATTTTTTTTATCTTAATTATTATATTTAAAAAATTCATCATTTTCTCTCCAAAATGACGTTTAATACTACATTATAGAATAAAAATCCAAATTGAAATTTGAAATAATTAATATTTTTTAAAATTTGAAAATTAAAATGTAGAAAAGATCAATGTAAAAGATTCTTTGCCTATCCAATGGAAAAACGCCGAAGACTCTTCCCGTACAGGTGGCAACACAACAGAATTACCTTGGCCAGAGGAGGAACCAATAGAGCTGACTGAAGGAGACATTACAATAATGTAGGGATCCCACGGACTAGGGGTAGAACTATCCAGCACCTTCAAAGCTAAGCTGGATCATATCTGGAAGACTGGAACAACGCCGTGGTGGTAAAGCTCTTGGGACGCAAAATGGGCTTCAATATGCTGAAAGATCGTCTCCACTCCATGTGGAATCCCACAGGCCCCCTAAAAATTGTTGATTTGGAGAATGAATTCTTTCTAATCAATTTCAAAGAAGAGACCAACTATATACATACCTTGACGCAGGGACCTTGGATTCTAGCCGGCCACGTCCTATCCGTGCAACCTTTGGCGCCGGAGTTCCGCCCTTCCTTCGGAACTACGTGGGTTCGATTCCCCGACTTGCCCATCGCTCGCTACCATCCCTCCATACTCACTGCGCTCGCTAACCTGGTGGGGCGCACGGTGAAGATCGACACAAACACGCGACAAGCTTACCGAGGCGCTTTGCCAGAGTCGCCGTCAACTTGGACCTCAGTTCCCCTCCTCGATCGGTGGTTGAGCTGGACGGGGAAATGATTCGTGTTGCTTATGAAGGATTACCGCAGATATGCTTCCACTGCGGCAGAGTTGGCCACGGTTCCTTATGCTGCCCCTTTCGCTAGGAAACCTCGGCCACCCTGGAGCCTTCCCTCAGCCCAACGCCACCTCCTGCACAAACGGAAAGCAGCACCGGCCCGGCCAAGGCAACGCCCAGCCACGCCGACTTTGGGCCGTGGATGTAGGTTAACCGGCACACTCGCCAGAATCCAACCCCTTCACCCACCGCTCAACTCGCCAGCTCCTCCACCGCCCCCACAGTCGGGCCGCGTGGATCACAATTCATGGCGCTCTCCTCTCTAGAAACGTCAGATCCACTAACGACTATCGCTCCAACAGTCACTGCCAGTCCTCGAAGCTCCTCCCCAGGCTCTTCAGCTCTGAATCGAACGCAACCACAAACCCTGCCCCATCTGGTTACGCGAGACGACACTCGCCAGCGAACGAAACACACCTCAGCTGGTCATAAGCTCACTCCGCAGTCCAACCCGCTGGGCCAGGCCCAGCCTCCCCAGCCTGCAGTCCAACCACTCCCAGCCCCACCCCTGCAGACCTCCCTTCCCCTTGGCCCAGTCATGCCCAGCCCAAAACCAGTAGTCCTCCCACCCCAGGCCCCTCTTAGACAGCCTTCCCTTGCTCAGGCCCAAGGCAGTTCCGGGCCTAGATCAGGCCACTTAGCCCTCTCCATTCCTTCCCATGCAAACATGGTCATACTAGACCCGGTTGTACCCATGACCATCCAGGCAACTTTGGACAGCGACGCTATGGACGAAGATCCAGGTGGCCCAAATGACTCTTCCACCCAAACACCTCCTCAAGGGCAAGACCATGGGGCACCCCCCTGACCCCATTCTACACCCGCAGATTACTGTGTCTCTTGCTACTGACTCCGATACCTAAATGGCGGAACTAGGCCCAGTGCAAGCGTTCATCCAAGCTCAGGAGTTGACTACTTCCGACTACTTCCGAAGTCAACATTCCTGAAGTCTAAATTCTCAGTTTCCCCAGTTTTCTGTCATGACGATTTTTATATGGAATTGCCAAGGGGCTGGAGATCGGTCCTTCAAGCCCATTATGAAGAATTACATCCGCATTTATAAACCTTGCCTCGTTGTTTTGGTTGAACCTCGTATAAGCGGAGATCGTGCGTTGAAAGTGATTAGGACTCTGGGTTTCGAACACTCTTTCCGGGTGGAAGCTGAGGGTTTTTCGGGCGACATATGGTTACTTTGGATCGACGACTTTACAGTCCGAATCCTGTTTGCTGACTGTCAATTTGTGCATGCTAGCATAAAGTGGGACCACTCAAACTTTGAGTTCACTGCCATCTATGCTAGCCCTACTTATGTGCTTCAGAAATTCCTCTGGCATTATCTGTCGAATATTGCAAGACTCACTTCTACACCTTGGCTCTTAGGCGGAGACTTCAATGCAAAATTGGACAGCAGTGATAAACGCGGAGGCTCTCGTCTGCAACCTATTGTCAACCCTCACTTTAGAGACTGCGTGCATCTTTATAACCTTCAGGAGCTTGGCTTTGTAGGGCCCAGATTTACGTGGAGGCGAGGGCAAATTCGGGCTCGTTTAGATCGCGCCTTCTACTCTAATTCTTAGCAAGTAGTTTTTCCTTACACCCGTGTGAATCATCTGCCTTTTTTGAAATCAGATCATCGGCCACTCCTTATCACTTTTCCTAACACCGATCACCATCCTCCAATGAGGCGCCCCTTTCGGTTTCAGTCAGCTTGGCTTACCCACGAGGATTCCGGTAACGTGGTAGCTGTTGGACCCCGAACCTTTCTGTAAGCTAGGACTATTAAATGAGAAATTATTGGCAATTAGCTATGTGTACAGCAAAGGAGAATCCTTGAAATTGAAAAGAAATAGAAAAGATGGTTTAGATACAAGATGGATTATATGTGAATTATTAGAAGTTAAAAGCTGGAAAATGTATATGTTCATTGAGCATGCTCTGGTGTTTTAGCCATAACTTGATCTCTAGTTGTCCAAATGAGATAATTTTTTATTTTGAGTAAACTAGGGATATAGGGCTACAAATTGTATGATAAAATTGAGTTTTAATTCAATCTCTAAGAAAGTCAATTTTCAGTTGGAAGTCATGCGCAGGATAATGTTTTGTATAAGAACAGTCTAAAATATTTGGTATATAAATCTTAGACTATGGAACCAAATTGAATGATTTTAGTGTCATTAGAAAAGTGAGACAATGAGGAACATTTCTCTAGAAGGAAGTGCAAGCAAATTCCTTCAATTACATGATTAGAAAAGGTTTGATTTTTGGAAGGAGTTAAGCATGATTTTAAATGAATTTTGAAGTCTTAATGGAGTATTTTTGTGGAAATAATTAGCATGTTAATGGGAATTAATTAGCATGTTAATTTGAGTAAGATCATATGGCATAAGTTGATTGAATTAAGGTGGTAAGTTGCATGAGGGGCAAATTTGGCAAGCCACTTAAGCTTTTAAGGTTTTAAGGCTTATAAGGAAGGGCAAGGTGGTCATTACTCATTTATTAATGGCATTATGGTAAATAAAAGGGTGGTCTTGCTATATAAGGAAGGAGAGGCACGAAATTGGGTAGGAAAGAACAAAAGAAAGGAGAGAAATGAGAGAGAGGTCGTGGAGAAGAGAAGGAAAGCAAGAAGAAAGGCTAGGGTTTCTTCATTTCATGGATTTCAAGAGGGATTTTGATGGTTATTCATGAAGGAAAAAGATGGAAGAAGATGAGGGCTTCCATTAGAGACAAACAACTCCTCAATTGGTGAAGGATCAAGGTAAGGGCATTTTGATTTGTTGGATTTTTGAAAGGGTTGTGGTTTAGATAGCTTAAGAATGGTATGGGTTTAAGAATTTTAAGATCAATTTCATGATATGTTTCTTTGGGTTGATCAATTTGGATGTCTATTGATTTGAGGATTTTGTGGCTATTGTTAAAGGAGATTAAGAGAGGATTCAAGAGGAGCAAGAGGGGAAGCATGTTGAACAAGTTTATAAGCAAGGATTTAAGGTGGGTTTCGTGTTTATGATAGAATTAATGAGCTATAAATATGTTTAAGCAAGAAAATGAAATGATTTCAAATTACTCCATGATTGTTGCATTCATTGCTTTTGATTGAGAAATTACCATAATTGTGGCATTCATTGCTTATGATTTGAGAAATTGTTATGTGTTTGGTATGTGAACTTAGTTGATGAAATGTGAGATATTTCATGTTCATGAATAATTGTGTTTTTGAAATATGCCTTTACGATTGAGGTGATTCTTGAGGCGTTAGATTCCTAACATGTTTTTCTACCTCTCCATGAAAATTGATAGCCTTTGGAGTTAAATTCAGAAAGTTTGATTGAAAAGAAGTAAGGGGTCGGTTTGGAGAGCTTAATTGGGCTATAAACATATTAGGAATTTTTAAGCATATCTTGAGCTATATAGCTCCGTTTGAGGTGGTTCTTGTTTCTAAATGAATTAGAGACTAAGAGCTACATGTTTGAAGAAGTAAATTGTGATTGTTGTGATTCCGCTGTGTGACTCGCCTTTGTGACTTGGGATGTTATGAGAACGATGTGAACCGATGATGGCTTATGAGGGTTAAATGAATTAACCCTACAACATAATATGTACATGTTTCATGATTTTCGAAGAGTGTTGGAAATTAAAAAATATATTTACTAAGGAGTAATGAAGAACATCACGTTTCATGTTTTCGTTAAGAGTTGGATTTCCGGAAACGAGATCCAACATGTATGATATCAGAGCATGAAAAGGTATGATTCGTTTATGATGAGTTGGGTTCTGGAAATGGTGCCCAACAAAAGTCTTCGCAAATGAGTGATAATAAGTAGTGCAAAAGGAAGTGAACAGGCCCTTAAGGGCATGATTTATTAAGAAAATGGTGTATCTTGACTGGCTCTCTAATGTAGTATTGTTGAAAAAGTCCAATAGTAAATGACTGTATTGACTATATGAACTTAAGCAAAGTATACCCTTAGGATATCTATTTGATTTAAAAGATAGATCTAATAATAAAAGTATAATAGGTCATAGGTGGTTAAGTTTTATAAGTACATATAAGATGATTAGGAAAACCAATATTTACTACATACATCAAAACATATTATTATAAGAAGATGTCATTCAGAATAAAAAATGTATAAGAAACCTTTCAAAGCCTTATCAATATAATATTTTAGAGACAGATCATCTTAAACATAAAGGTTTATATTGATAATATGATTATGTAGATAAAGATAAAAGGGGCTCACTTGGTAAATCTCTAAAAATTCCAAAACTCACAAAAGAAAAATTTTATAAGCTAAACCCTAGGAAGTAAGTATTTGGAAATTCTATTTGAAAGTTTTTAGGCTTTATGGTGAACTAGAGGGGTATTGAAGCAATTCCCTAACCGATCAAGCCATTATAAATATGAAGTTACTATAAACCTTAAAGGAGTTACAAATCCTAATAGGTAAAATAATAAGTTTGCCTCTTGTTCTCTCTAAATTCATAGAAAGATATCTCCCTTTCTTCAAAATGATAAAAAAATCAAAAGAGTTAAATGGAGTAAGGATTGGTAGCAAGCACTACAAGATGTAAAAATTTACTTACAAAATCTACCTCTCCTTAGTATTCCTTACAATAGTGAAATTATATACATCTATATTTTTGACGTATTAGAAGCATCTAATATAAAGCTAGTTTGTAAATAAGTACATGCAAAGCCCATTTATTATATCAGCAAGAACCTCTACGGACTAGAAACTAGGTATCTCGAATGAAGAAAGAAGTTATAACCATTTTCATGTTAATAAGGAAACCATGACTATACTTCTAATCTTATCCCATTTTTGTTGTCTCAAACTTACCCTTGGTACAAATTTTATACATGAAAAAACATTTTAGAAGGATGGTGAAGTGTTTAATAGAATTTAGTGACTTTAATGTTAAGCTCAACCCGTAGGCATAAGCCAAATCCTAGCTATAAATAGAATTTATGGTCAAATGCATTATTCTCATTGATAAAGCAAATTCAAATAAACCTAACCTGGAGTCTTTACATGTTTGGGCAATGAATGTTAATGGCATGTCAAGCGAGGATGGAAATATAGTTGGAATTATTATTCAAAGTCCAGTTACATCAATATCAACTATTGTTATAAGAATAAATTCAATACCTCTAATAAAGAAGAAAACTATAAGAAATCAATATGTAGAAAAACATGGCAATACATTTGTAGATTCAATAAGTGAAAATTGAGTCAAATTTAAAACTTGTTGTTAATCAATTGAATGGCCTCTTTATTGCTAAAGAGGAGAAGTACTTCAACGTTTACCTAATCATAACACAAGATATGTAGATTTAGGTCAAGCATATAATTGAAGAGAAAAATCATCTAGCAAATTAATTATCAAAGTATGAAGTGGAAGGAATAAAACCCAAAAGACACATTTATGGAATTTAGGTTTAAACCTATATTGATGATAAAGTTCAAGCATAGGTAGAAGAATAGAGGACCCTTAAAAAAACTACATGAATAAAGGAGAATTACCTTTAAACTATGTCAATAGTGTACAACCTATTTGAGGATTCATAAAATTTTATGTCATTAATAGTAAACTTTACAAGTGCCTGTATATTGAGCTATATTTAAAGTACATCATCCCACTTTTAGACTAGACAAATCATAAAATAATGTTTTAAAGGATCTTATGGATCAACTAGTGTTATTCAAACCTATCTTATAAGATGTAATGACAAGGATAATTTAGCTATTACTCAAGTGAGATGCAATTAACTATATAAAAAATGTGATAGTTGCTAGAGAAAGTTGCATTTTCGTAAACATCTTATTGTAGAGTATTATCCTATCTCATCTCTATTGCTGTTAGTTATCGAACAAAACAAATTCATCCTTATCATAATTGATTTACTTCACATGTTAGGTATAAGTAGAATCTTACCCAATCATATTAGGAAAGACATTTAAGATATTCTTAACGGGTCATATTATATGTAAATATGGCATTCCCTTATCTATAATAACAAATAATGTACTATAATTCATTTTCTCAAACTTTTAAATTTTTTTATGAATCCCAGGGTTTCAAGAGAAGAATTTACGTCTGTTATGCACGTATAGATTAACAACATAGTTGAGGTCACCAATAGGACCATTTTGACTAGGCCTTAAAACAAAGATCGTTTAAGTTAAAGGCATTTGGGCAAATAAGTTGCAAAGCATCCTTTAGAATCTTTTACGACCTAGACAATAATAATAAAAGAAACCCCATTTAATTTGGCAAATGGAATAGAAGCCCTAATACCTTTGTAGTTAAAATTTCCTTTTATGCGTGTCAAAAACCACAAGCTTGAGGTCAATGAAATATTATTATAGGAAAAAATGGCCCTAATTAAAGATAAGAGACCTGAAGCATATATACCCAAAGAATTTAACATATTAATAATAGGTTAAAATTTTGTACCGAAAAGTGTTAGATTTTATATTATAGAAAGAGGTTAGCGCTTCTTGAGGAGAACCATCAGAATTGACATTGTTAGAGAAGTGCTCTAAAAGAAATTACCTTTTTCACTTATTGTACAAATCATTTTATGATTAATAAAGGCATTTTTCATTATTTCGATGTTTATACATTTATGTATTTGATGTTGATCTTAAATTGATTTAATAAAGTCCTTGATACAAAATATAACATGAAGGAAAGCATGACGAGATCATGATAATGAGATTCCTACCATGTGTAATTATGTTAGTAACTAAAGTTTCCCTAGTCATAGGATTAATGAGATAGGATATCATTAATCCGGATTGGCTAGTACATGTTCTACTTTTTGATTGAATCAAGCAATAGATCTCATAAGCTATAGACATGAGTTGTTTAGAGTTAACATGTGGATGCTTACTAAGGATAGTAAGTACATTGGATTGACCTACTATGAGACAATCATATGGATATTCTATTCCAGTGTCAATGATAGTCTCATCATAGTAATGGTACAAGTATCCTTTGACTTGAGGTGCTCAAGGATATCTCGGATACTGATCCTATGCATTGACTCCATTCATTGGTGCATTTCAGGAGTTACTCATAGGGTGGTGATTGGGTACAACTTGAGATATTCGGAGGTAATTGAATAGCCAATGAAGGATTCACCACTCTTGATAGAAGGAGATGATACATGTGGCCTTTTGTCAAGGTCATTACTCAGGAGTCTTTGACTAGAGCAGATATGTGTCATGAAGAGAGTCTTCAATGATACATAGAGTAATGAGATCCTCAGGACAAGATCTATTATCACTTGTACTAGATATGACGTAGTCAGTCTAGTGGGAGTTGAGACTTTGACCATACTCTAAATTAAGTGAGGTATAGATGGTGAAAGGACGAATTGTATGGTAACATTGTGTATGAAAGGGTTTGTAGTCAAACCACTGACTTTCTGGTCAAATAGGGGTCATGAAATGTTGCTAGATACCACTCTTGACTTACTTGAATTAAGTGTTAATTTAAGTGGCAACATAATCGAGAACCTAATGGGTCACACGCATATAAGATCCAAAAGATGAGTAAAATGGTCTTGAATGGTGATTCAAGATATGAGAGAGTGTTTCGAGATTGTATCGCGATGTGATCATGGTAGAAAACGTTGCATGGAATGGATTAGTAACAAGTGTTGGCTGCCAATTTGGCCATTAACTTCCTAAACTTCCATTAATGCATGCTATTTATCTTCATTAACTTCCTATAACTTCCATTAATGCATGTTATTCATAACCGTTAACTTCCCATAATTCTCCGTTAGTGATGGGGTTATGGAAGGCCAAATGGTGCAGAAAATAGAGATGATAAAAATGGAAAACTCGGTAGGGACCTGGTTTTTTGGTTCAATCTCAGCCAACACCCTAATTAAGCATATTTCATTGATTTGTTTTTCTAAAACCTCTCCTAACAACTGTTACTCGTGGGTTAATAACTAACCCGAGTTTTTCCTTAGGTTTTGTTTAATCAAGATACGATTGTTAATTAAACCTAACCATCGAATAACCTATGATACGATCTCTAGATTTAATTAAGCAGTAGCATTACGAATTAGGAAAATCGATTAATCAAGGCAACAACTACATACGATGCGTCATTTAACCTAGGTCGTCCTATCCCTAATGATTACGAATCATTAATCACTACACATGAATTTCAACATAACAATTACGAATTATATCAAAATTCTAGCTATGGGTTTGCAAATAAACGATTTAATGAACGCATTAAATCATCCTTGCACAATACCCAGTGAGTTCATACACAAATAACTAAACAATAAAAAAATTCGATTATCCATACACAACCCAAATCTATATGCCTAGGGCAACACAATCAATTTAATAGGAAATAAAAAACAACAAAAAATGAAAGAAATGCTTAACTCGATTTGTTGGCATCGATGTCACCTCCGAACCGACGTCGGGAGCTTAGCCTTCCATGGGTCTCTCTAAAGAAAATGCTTCAATCCCACTCAAATAACCCTACCATAGACCCCTCTATTGCACCTCCAAACTCACTTCTCTGTCGCAAGCTTCTCTTTTAATCTCTTCTGATGCCAGTCTTTGTTCTCTCCTCACTATTCACTGTTGTGATGAATAAACATTGTGATCCATCTCCACTATTCACATCTCCTTTTGTTTCTGCCTAACCTCGCTACATTATCTCCTATCTCGCAAGTTCCTCTCCACTATTCCATGATGCGACAATTTAACTTGATGGCCACCTTACTATTCATGCAAAAAACCTTTTCAAACCTCACGCTCTTCTCTATGCTGTCATTTTTTATCAAGAAAAACTCCCCACCCAGCTGTGCGTCATCGTCTTGGTGTGGAACGTGTTTACATGTTGCGTTTCCGCAACTACGTGTTGTGTTTCTTGCTTGCTTCTATCATGCTTATGCGTTTCATGCTCCATTGCATCATTGTTTCCGCTTCTCTTCATGCTGCTACGTTTTCTTCATACTATGCATGCGTTTTGGTCCATTTATTTCCACCATATGTATGTTCCACCTGATGCACCTTAGCTCCATGAACGCCTTATACATTGTCCATTAATTAACTTATTGCGTGGCCATTAAATTAATGTAAATTGCATGTAAAATTCCATGCATAATCATGCAGCTCACATTCTTTGCATTTTGTCCTATCATTTTTCTCATCTTCTTCTTGTCTTTTAATTTTCTTCTTCTTGCTCCAAAAAAAAAGGTGAGAATTATTCTTCGAAAAATGACCCAAATATCATGCTTTCGACTCACTTTAGTTCCATCACTTCGAAATTGTGCCTAAAATCACATATAAACTAAAGTGAGTATCTTAAGCAATTTTATGTTATTAATCGCTAAGTGTTATGAAATAATAAAACAATCAATTAATTACATGTCAAAGTTGTTACAATAAGATGTTTCCTTTGAGTTCGATGATAAGTGTAAGGAAGCCTTTAACACATTTAAGGAGCTCTTAACATCCCCACCAGTGATTCCACCTCCAAATTGGAGCCTCCCTTTCGAGATCATATGTGCTGCAAACGACTATGCAATAGGGGCGATTCTAGGGCGGAGAGTAGGCAAAGCTTTGCATGCCATCTGTTATGCTTCGAAGACTCTTAACCCAGCTCAATTAAATTATTCGACAACCGAAAAAGAACTTTTGTCTGTGGTTTTTTCTTTAGAAAAATTTTGGTCATATTTGCTTTAATTGTTTATTCTGATCATATAGCTTTACAATACTTACTCACAAAGAAAGAAGCAAATCTGAGGCTGATCAGATGGATTCTCCTCCTTCAAAAATTCGACTAGGAGATAAGAGATAAGAAGGGGGCATAAAATGTGATTGTCGATAACCTCAACCGCTTGATCAAAAAAGAAGATGACATCCTTTTACGAGAGACATTTCTAGATGAATAACTCTTTTATGCCAAATTGACACCTCTATGGTATATAGACATTATGAATTTCTTAGTTACTAATAAATTACCTGTTGGTTTATCAATAACTCATAGGGATAAGTTGAAGAATGAAGCGGAGGACTACGTTTTATGAAGGCACTGTGTAGACCAAGTCATAAGGAGGTATGTGCCTGAAAGTGAAACACCATCTATCTTAGCCTTCTACCATTCTTATGCATATGGAGGACACTTTGGAGTAAAAAGGATGACCTATAAAGTTTTGGAGAGTGGTTTCTACTAGCTCTCATTGTTCAAGGAATACATCTTCTGCAAGTCATGTGACAGGCGCCAACGATCCTGGTAAGGATCAAATGCCACAATCCTATTCTTTTCTTTGAAATTTTTTATGTTTAAGGTATTGACTTTATGGGACCTTTTTCATCGTCTTTTGGTTTTAATTATATATTGCTTGCAGTCGATTATGTTTCCAAATGGGTGGAAACTAAAGCCACCAAAACTAATGATGCCAAAGTGGTTGCAGATTTTGTTAAAGCTAACATCCTTTTTAGGTTCCAGATGCTAAAGGCAATCATCAACAATAAGGAACCCATTTTTGCAATAGGGTGATGGAAACACTATTTAAGAAATATCACATCATGCACAAGGTTTTTACTTTTTACCATCCCCAAACCAACGAACAGGCTAAAGTGTCAAATCGAGAAATCAAATCAATCATGGAGAAAATAGTTCAACCTAATAGAAAAGGATTGGAGTGTGAAGTCGGAAGATGCACTATGGGCTTACAGGACGACTTATAAAATACCAATCAGGATGTTTCTGTATAGATTGGTGTTTAGGGAGCCGTGTCACATTTTGTTGGAATTGCAACATAAGGTGTATTGGGCTATAAAGAGATGCAACATAAATTTGGATGATGTAGGTGTGTATACAAAGTTGCAATTGCAAAAGTTAGAAGAGATGTGGAATGACTTCTATCAAAATGTAATGATATGTAAGGAGAACTTTTCATGACAAGATTTCAAGGAAAAGCTTCGTTGTGGGTCAAAAAGTGCTTTTATATCACTCCAGGTTGAAATTATTCCTAGGTAAGTTGCGTTCCCATTGGATTGGTTTGTTTGTTGTTACTCATGTCTTTCCTTTTAGTGCAATAGAGATATGGAGTTTGAAAACTGAAAAGATATTCAAAGTGAATGGTTATTGCCTGAAGTCATATTATGAAGGCTTCCAAACAGAGGATATGGAAGTGTTGATGCTAGAAGACACAAATGACGTCACTTGATGAGAGCAACATGGAGTTGAGCCAACAATAATAAACGAAGACACTTGATATGTGCTTAATTGTTGATATTTTTAATTATTTTCACTTAGCGATTATTGATACAAAAATGATTAAAATACTC
>JAOTBA010000002.1:23251473-23262326 GCA_025629845.1 Erythroxylum squamatum | reverse complement strand
GAAGATCAGACGACCGCGAGCCGAGCGGCAGAGCTGAAGATTCACATAAACGGCAGAGGAATCGATCTAGCTGGAGAAAGTCGATCGACCGACAGGACCAACGACGCGAGTCCTTCACCCCACTCAATAGGCGATATGCGGAAGTGCTAGAAGTCATGAAAGCTTAAGGGGAGCCCTTCCAAGAGCCCCGTGCAATGAGAGCTCCCTCGAGCCAAAAGGATCCTTCTTTATATTGTCGTTTCCATAGAGATGTCGGTCATGACACGGAAGAGTGCTGGCACTTAAAGAACGAAATCGAACTCCTCATCTAGAGGGGAAGGTTAGGTAGATTTTTGAAGTATGGAAACAATGTCGATTGAGATAATGGGGGTAAGACCGGTCGGCCCGACAACTGGCGAAGGCCTGGGAGGCAAAATGACAGGAACGATGGGGAGAGGCAATATAAGAATATAGACGACCGACGTGATACGAGGGCTAGATACAGGGCGAGAGACGATAGAAATGTTGAACAACAGGATGATCGACCGGTCAGGGTCATCAACATGATTTTTGGGGGGAGTGCAGCAGGTGGATCGACCACAAAAGGTAGAAAGAGGTATGCCAAACAGGTCATTGAAGACTTGGCAGCCAAGAAAAAGAAGCAGAATGATGGAATAATTTCATTCAATGAATCCGATTTAGATGGTGTTAGCTGTCCTCATGATGATGCGCTAGTGGTCACTTTGAACATGGGGGGTAGCGAAGTTAAGCGAGTAATGATTGATACAGGCAGCTCGGTTGACCTGCTCTATTATGATGCATTTAAGCAGATGGAGATACCGAAGGATCGATTGTTGCCAATAAAGGGACCCATTAAGGGAGTAACAGGAGCATCAGCCTATCCGTTCGCCCGGGTATTGTTGAATGTAAAGTTCGGGCAGAAGCCATGTCAATTGGAGAAGCGCGTTGAGTTTCTAGTCATCAAGTTCGCGGGAGCATATAACGCTATAATTGGAAGAGCTACTCAAAACGCACTTAGAGCAGTCGTCTCCACTTACTACCAAGCAATGAAGTTCCCAACCCTATATGGAACCAGTGTTGTCAGGGGCCAGCAAAGAATCGCTAGGGAGTGCTACTTAGCGAAAACAAGGACGCTTGACGGAGCGGTCGTTTTAACAAGCTCTCGTAATGTAAGAGCTGACGAAGAAGCCAAGATGATGGCCCCCGTGGCGTAAACGCCAAAGATCGCACGAAGACCGGATCAAACTCGCAAATTTCGGCCGAACGACATTTCTATCAACAGATAAGCTTGCTTTATTTGTTTCTTCGTTTAGCATTTTATTTTTGCTTACGCACTTGTGCATGTAATTTGTGGGTACCTTTTTCCTGATCTTGCCATTTAGGTTTTTAACGGCCCACACTTTCGCCGTCATCAATAAAGAGTTTCAGATTTCTTGGCACAAACAGTTTAATTAAATCAGAATAAGAGCAGAGCAATCTACCGATCGTCCGACAAGGTTGCCAAAATAAGATGTTGGAACCACGCGATACCAAGACAGGATCTTGGATCGCTCGACATCGACATCGCCCGGCCAGGGTCCCAAATGAGATCTTGAGACCAGGTGCTGCCAAGTCACAAAATTTTGGCACCGCTTGGCCATCGACATCGCCTGGTCAGGGTCCCAAACGAGATCTTGGGACCAGGCGCTGCCAAGTCACAAAATTTTGGCACCGTTCGGCCATCGACATCGCCCGGCTAGGGTCCCAAACGAGATCTTGGGACCAGGCGCTGCCAAGTCACGAAATTTTGGCACCGCTCGACCATCGACATCGCCCCGCCAGGGTCCCAAATGAGATCTTGGGACCAGGCGCTGCCAAGTCACGAAATTTTGGCACCGCTCGAATTTCTTCAAACCTAACGACCCATCGAACATGCAATTCGTTATATGCAATTCAAGGAGGCGATCTTCCATACAAAGCTAATTATAGGTTAAAACGTCATTCATAAAGATAATAAGGCATTGAAGGACAAAAGCAAGGTCTTCTATTTCTTTTGTATTTTTCTGGTCACAAGCTCAACCAGATGAGCTTCAAAAGGAGAAACAAAAAATTACCCTGCGGTAGGAGGAGAGCCAACAGCTGGTCCAGGGGATGTAGCCTCGGAGGTTGGCAGAGCAGCTTCAGGGGGAGGCACGACCACTGAGGCAAGGTCAGTAGAAGTAGAGACGCTAGCAACTGGATGGGAAGGAGAGGAGGATGGCAAAATAGGATCGGGGATAGGCGAAGCACGCTGAGAGACATTCCCTCGAACTCGCCACTCTTCTTCATCCGAACTCAGGTCTAGCATTTCATCCGACAAGGCCTCTTGTTCTGCCTCTACTATCCTCCTCATATCCTCAAGGGAAAGGCCGAGCTCGGAGGGGATCATCGGCTCGGCATAATCTTCAAAGGAAGCAGCCCCCAACTCGTCAGGGACGCAGACGCTATGGCAATTCTTCAAGAAGGAAAGCACGAAATCAGCAGCGAATTCCACGCACTCGTCATTCAAGTGCCGCTCCTTCCAACGTTTGATTGCCTTCACCCTCTCCTCTCTGATAGAGCTTTGTAGCTTCAGCAATTCCCCATCAGCCCTCAGTTCCCTTATCTGAGCTTGCTGGCAGTCATGGACGGCCCTTGCGCGAAACTTTTGATCCAATTTGGCCGCAACGTTGGCCTTGACGACTTGTTCCTTCATGTCCCCACACTCTTTAACCAACCTGTTCTTCTCCTCCTCCCCCGAAGCGAGCTGAGCCTTCAAAAAGTCTCTTTCTTCCTCCCAAAGCTTCTTTTCCTCCTCCAAAGAAGAAAGTTGAGCCCGCGCGACGTCTCTTTCTTCCTCGACCTCTGAAAGCTTTTCCTTCACCCCTGAAAGCTTTTGAAGCTCAGCTTTCAAGGCGTTGCACTCCTCGACAAGATCGTCAACATCCCGATCCAGCTTCAGGGCAGTTGACTCCAGATGCTCGACATGGCGGTGCGTCGCAAAGGCAAACGCCAGATCCCGTAAACAGTTACAAACGAGACGAGTCGATAGCTGCTGGTTATCCAACGAGTCTATAAACTCCTCATCCGCAGGAGGAATGATGTTCTCAGCAACATGGAGCGCCACATCGAGGTTCCCAAGTGACGTAGTCTTATCCAGGCTGATCGCTAGTTCCCACTTATCGGCACTCGCCGCTTGCTTTTTCTTGTTGCCCTTATCCGACCGGGCAACACTTTCTCCCCCTTTCTCCTTCTCCTTTCCTTTCTCTCTGTTTGTATCTGATGAGCAGGGCGGTCGGTCGAGAACCTGGGCAATTTTTTTCCTTTTAAGAGGAGGTTCCACCTCCTCAACCTCCTCCTCTACGCCCGTCGATCGGATCATCACCTTTGGTTGCCCGGGGATCGCCGCCAAAGCAAGCGTTGTTGGTGGCTCGGGAACGGTTGGTTGAGCGACCCCCAAGTTGGTCTCCCCCTCTTTGCTTTGCTCTTTTGTCTTTTTTGACGGCTTAGCAGCCCTGCGCTAACCTTTGGAAGCGCTAGAGGACCCGAAAAAGTCATTGATTCTCACCATGGCTGCACGGATATAGAGACAGGTTAGAGAATGAAACCAGCGCTTACAAACATGGAAAATAATTAAACTACGAGGGCTCAACCAGAAGGGGCAATTTCTTCTCCTAGCCCGCTAATTCGGAGCGGAGGGTCGAGTAAGAATGAATCAGCTGAGGCCCCTCCGTGATACCCCATTATAAGCCGATCGAAGTCATATCGACCGAGCGCTTTTATTCGATCGACCGTCTCCTCTTCCTCCCTTCTAAGGACCACATTTGAAAGATCGTTCCACTGCTCGGCCAGAGGATATCTCCACGGCCTGGATTCACCAGAAGATCCCGGGGGCCTCACAAAGAAATACTTCATCCGCCAAGATTGGACTTTTGAAGCGGTACCAGCAGGGCGATAGCGGGCATCTCTATACTGGAAGTGAGGGACTCCGGCCCCAGCGCTCGAGCTTTGGTTCATCCACAGGAAGTGGCGCAGGATGCCGATCGAAGACAGACATCCGAACTGATGGCACAGCAAGGCCAGGCCATTAATAAACCTCCAACAGTTTGGAGGAATCTGGCTCGGCCTCAGTTGATAAGTATAACACACCTCGTCGATGATCGGGGTGTATGGAAGCTTTATACCGCCGATAGAGAAAAAGCTGTCTGAAATAGCAAAATACCCTCCTGGACTACTATGAATTTTTTCACTCTTGGCGGCCAGTCTGAGTCCCCACGCCATGGGGATGTTATTCCTGAGGATCGAGCGATCCAACTCCCTCGCAGTCATCGTCGATGGGTCACTCGGTGATTTTTCGACAATATGCCCATCCTTCTGGGCAGTCGCCCCAACTTCCTCAATTCCCTCTGCCTCAAGCCCCTCGTTCTCACCAGCCTCTCGCACCTTCACCATTTCCGCCGCTATCCCTAGCGGCCCAACAATCTGTGAGGCCCTCTCGCCGGTTTCTTCCCCAGGACTGACTTCCCCTCTAAGGCTGGTTGACAACATGATTACAAAAAGGAAATTTATGGGCTGAGGGGAGGAAAAAAGACGTACCTAGTTAGTGGTCGAGGTTTGGAATTTGAAAGACGGTGGTGAAAAGTATGCTCCGGTAACTGCAGAGAGTAGAAGAGACGAAAATGCAGAGAGCGGAGGTCAGAAAAGCAAACACGCAGAGTGAAAGAAGGTGGCCGGTTCAAAGATTTATAGCATTAACTAAATGGAAGTACCAATCGACGATAGACACGTGGTGAAATCCGAGTCGGGGTGGAACAAGTGGTGAAATCTGAGCCACGGTAAATTAGGTTTGTTAAAGACCTGAAGCGGCGTGACATTCGAAATGACACATATGACAGCGCATGACAGCTGCGCGGCAGTTAACAGGACGCATCATTTCAAATTTTGAATAGCGCCCAAAGGATACGTATCGGCAAATAATGATTAGACCCAGTATCACGACAACACATTGATGCTCGCCGATCGCCCGCCTTGTCCCAACACGAGTCAACCGATTGACTTGTTCTAGCCCGAGCAATCGCGCACTAGGCGTGGATGCCCGATCGGTCACCTGCCATAGCAGGAGTTATTGTACATAACGCATTGGTCACCGATCGACCTGTCATATCACCATAGCCGAGCAATCGGCCCTATCGCAACCTTCTGATCTGGAGTCAGATGAGCTACCATTGCGCCCGATCGACAGACTACATCATGATAATTGACCGATCGGGCCTAGCACCAGCTGTCATGAAGACATGATTCACGATCCTTATATACTCCTTCGACCCTTCCCTCGGGTCAGACTCGAGGAGTAAGGGGGCTTATGGTTGGGTCGGTTGTGCCAGGCCCAGGCCCAGGTCCGGGTCCACTCATCCGCAGCCCGTCTATAAGTGTTAGTCTCCCATGTAAACGTAAAGAACTACGTAGAGACCTAAACCTAGCATGTGTCCCATATATAAGGTACTATTTCGCCATGATACAGGTACGTGAATACAACCCTAGTTTCCCCTGATCGGTGACCAATACCTCCTCTAAAAAACTAGCTTGAGCGTCGGAAGGGCCTTCCGGGAAACAACTCCCGGCGTGCCTTTTTTATTTTGCAGGTATTCAGCAACCAAAATCTCACAGGGACATGGATCCGAATAGCAACGTCCCGACTCAGCAAAATCTGGCAGAACCAAGTTCTTTACACTTCATTGAAAAATAGAAAAACAAAATCAAATTTAGACAAACGAAAAAAAAAGAAAAGAAAAGAATAATAAAAGTAAACTCCATAAAGGATGTGTTGCCTCATTGTTTTGAGTTTCACAAAAAAAAAGTGCTTCTAGAGATAAACATATTCAACTCTAATAGAAAATAAGAGAAATTAGATTCAAAGGGATATTTTAGGGAACGAGAAAGTGGTTCGACGAATTCTAAAAATAAAGGGGTTTTAGGTTTGCAATTTTCATATTACGATGAATGTTCAATCAAAATCTAGCAAACATATGGTAGAAGTTGGTGATTCTAGGAAATTTGTCGAACACCAACAGTGATGTTTCATAGTTAAGGTTGTAGTCTAGAAAGAAGGTAGAGAAATTCTAGATTTAAAGAAAGGAAGCAGATTAAGTATTTCTAGGAAAGGACTGGAAATATAAACCTTAAAATAAATAGCTAAGATTCTTTCTAGGGACATTAGAGAGTGAAAAATGAAGCCAGAAAATGAATAGAACATTAATTTTCATAAAAATAACACTTAAAGACTCATAAAATGCTTTTAGGGAAAATTCATCATCTATACCAGCTCATACATGATGTCTCCTTATTTTTAAGTGACTTGAAGCAATCTCAGTTGTTTACTTTTGATTAGCATCTAGGATTTAAATTCAAAACTGACGATTAGGATTAAATTGAGTCTGAGATCAACAGTTGATCTTCTCATTGTATGGCAAAATAATTTAATGTTTAAGGGCATTTGATTTGTTTTGAGTGTATGTTGCAGATGATACCACGCTTATCACAAATCAATTGCCTCAATTCCTCTATATGTGGTGTTGTGATCATGACTAATGGGATCCTACCTCGTGGAAGCTATCAACTATTCACATAAAAATTTTGTGTAAAAACATAAATATACACAAATCTGGATTGATAGATAAGCTAAATCGAATGGTTATCGATTTTAATCCATGTGATGACAAAACAAACCAATAAGGGGAAGATAGGTGGTGGAAATACCTTAAAGACAATAGAGAACGTGTTTTATTCTCAAAACATATTGTTGCTTCTTTCATTCTCGACATTTTATGCACCTTCTCACTCTTTTTTTGTTGATATCCATCTCTTATTGCAATTTTATTTTAGGTGTTTTCAAGCTATATATCTATTCTTGACAAACTATTTTTTTAGCATTAAAAGGTTAGGAAGCGTTCTAATAATCAATGTCCCTCGGAAGAAATAACCCACCCAGAGAGGACATAAATGGCAACTCAAGGTTTCAGGCAATCACTTAGTTGTTATAGCATGAAACTTATGGTCGAAATGAGCCGGGTCCCAAATGTATAGAGGGGGAAACGCGGGTGTGGCAATGGGAAATATAACTACGCACCACGCCTGTTCACAGTGCAGAACCTGTCCAAAACTGAAGTGCCGAGTCAAACTCACCATGACTAAGGATCGGATTTTTTTAATCCTTACTTCATAGAAGACAGAAGTCATTTATTGTCATTTTCTGAAAGACATTCTGGAAGGACTCAAAGATTATAGATTATAGAGTAAAACAAAAAAACAGAGAGGGAGAGAGCAGACATGTCCAAAGGATCCAGGTTAGACAGCCAAGATATCAGAATCAACTTTTCTACCCTGAATAAGACTTCCCCAGTTCAACAAGTGGAAGTGTGGAACCTGTCTTCCAAGCTTTTCAAACCATAGTTCACCTAATAATTCTCCTTTATAGCATCGCCGATGAAGAATAAATGGCAACCAATCTTTCACTACGTACTAAAAGTTGCATTGCGCAAAACACACACACACACACACACAGAGAGAGAGAGAGAGAGAGAGAGCAGATATGTCCAAAGGATCCAGGTTAGACAACCAAGAAATCAGAATCAACTTTTCTACCCTGAAAAAGACTTCCCCAGTTCAACAAGTGGAAGTGTGGACCCTGTCTTCCAAGCTTTTCAAACCATAGTTCACCTAATAATTCTCCTTTTATAGCATCGCCGATGAAGAACAAATGGCAACCAATCTTTCACTACGTACTAAAAGTTGCATCGCGCATTCAAGCATTAGCAGTAGCAATCAAGTTTTTTAGCTCAATTTTCTTTTTGTATTGTACTTGCAGACTTCTTGATGTTTGGATTAACACAGCCACCTCTTGCAAGTCCAGCTCCTTCTGCAGGTGGGATAGTGGATGTAGTCCACCATATTAGACGGATTGCAACGCATCATCCTAACAGGTCTGTCGCCGGTGGAGAAGTCATCCTTGGCGGATTTATAACAACACTAATTCTAGTAGTCTTGTATTACATTCACTTGACGAAAGTGAATGCAGAAAGGCATGGCTGATTTGCTTGTGTGTCCAGACACCAGGATAGATGGAAATTTATATTTATACTTGTCGTAGTAATGTAGTATCACATTCGCTTGACAAGAGTGACTGCAGAAAGCCATGGCTAATATTCTTGTTTGTCCAAATAACAAGGATGAAATGAAAATCGTAAGTATCATCCTGCCAATGAAAAGCACAAAAAACCTGATGTATTTCTTTCTTTTCTTAAGGGTTTTTCAAATGTTCTTTGAAAAGGTCTTATGCATTCGAGATAACATTTCATTAGCTAAATATGGCACAAATTTTCAACATTTACTGTTAAACCTAACTATGAACAGGGTAGTTCCTAAAGTTTTATGGGCTCCGAGTAAAGTAAAAAAAGAGCCCTATTTTATCTCTTTTTGCTCTTTATGAGTGTCAAGAGTGGACCCTCATGAAGAACAAAATAAAGTAAAATAGGGATAGGTCAAGAGTACGCCCTGGCCAGGTGTCCTTTCTGCCCTTGCCCATAGCCGGGCCTGGGCCTGACTATGAACGGATCCTTCAAATACAAGCCATCACTGATGATGTAGTTTTTGTGAGAGATCGGGACGGGATTCAATCCTGACAGCAGAATAATTTTGGAACTTTTTCGTATTTTGATTTTCTAAAAACTAAGATCATTTTAATTCTATAAAATGATAAGCATATGAATCATAACAAAATATGAATCCTAATTCATACCTTATTTTGAAGCTTGATCTTTGTCTTATCGTATCTCTCGAATCATTTCCAAAATCGCTTTACCTCAACCACTATAGCTTATAAGTGTCCGGCTTCTAACAGTATCTACAGAATAGGTGGAGAGAACTTTGTAACTCTTACAGAGAGGGCTAAGCAAGAAGTATTTTCCATTAGAGATAAAGCCTATTTAAAATAAGCTTCAAGCATCTTAGTAATTTAATTTCAATTAAAATTAAATTAGCATTACAAATGATTCTAATTAAATGTCAATTATGCCCAAATAAGATTCAATATCTCATATTGATCCTTATTTATCAAATATCTCATATTTAATCATAAAATTTCTCAAACTTTGCAATCAAGTCTAACTTGACTAAAAAATCGTTGCTCTCTTCAACGCATTCTTTATGTGAGATCCATTAGATTTCTAAATATGTTGGCAATTATTATAATTATAATTATAATTCATAACTAGAATTAGATAAATTAAAATTTCTTTTAATTTATCTTTAATTCTCCAATTAAACAATTTATAATCATAGATCAAGATTGGCGTATAGCAAAGCATCATGGCCACCAATTGACAAATCTTTCTATGGATGATTTTTCTGTATGATTCAATCCTTTCATCATACGAAGTTCCAATTAGACATACAACATGGAATTAATATCTACTCTATTTTGAGTCCAATATATTAGCTCTCTACTATTAGCTATTGATTCAATTAATAACATTTGTAAATTATTTACAAAACATCATTCTACTTTCGCCAAAGATTTCCCAAATTATTATTAATCAAGAATGATAAAACATTCTCTCTAATTACTTTAGAATGATGAATCATATCTTGATCACGCAACTACCTCCGTATATTTTATGTTATATCCAATGACTACTGATTGAACGACCTATGATTAAATAGGTCATAAGTAGTATCAGAACATAATCCCTATACAAGATAATTTTGGAGGTCTCAAGTTAAAGGATCACTTATACAATCATCACAATGAGAATTTCATATACATACAAGTAATGTTCTAAATGGATTTCTCGTCTTAGGTCTGTTTAGTGAACTTATCCTCTAATAAGCACCTATACGCTCCATACTTTAGTTTATGAGATCTACAACTTCCTTTATAAGGAAAAACATAATATGTGCTAGTCATTTTATGTTTTACTAATGTCCATTCTTAATAGAACAATGATTAGGAATAATTTAGGGATAATACATAAATGCAATATAAATCTTATAATTATAATCTCATTATAATTTCATTTGCAATATATAATTATCCTATGGACTTTATCATATACATCTAAAAATGTACAAGATAAAGAATGTCTTTATATAGTTTGTCACTAACTACAACCAAACAATTGGTTGTAGGGCATAAATTAACAATCTCCCAATTACACTAAGTCAATCATTTATCTTGATTACCATATCACCGTATGATGATTACATTACCGTTGGGACAGTAATTTAATGAGAGAATTCTATAAGATTCTCTATAATGAGCACTTTCTTAAATCTTACAACTTCCATCTTAATTATCATCATAATTAAGAAAATTTGCATAAATACATCCTTAGATCTTTGGAACATTTCATAAGATTAACGTAACTATGCAAGATAGTTAATTACAAGAGCAAAATATAAGCTATAAAAGAAAGCTAAGAAATGGATAAAATGGACCAGTGGAGCATGTACTGTCTCCAAAATAATAATAAAAAAGTCAAAGACTAAGTTCCAAAATCATTGACAAGAAGAAAAATACGCATCGCACACCTACATTCCATTAGCTCAGGAAGATTAAGGTCTTTTTGTACCTTTTCTTGCCTTCCTTAATATTAAAGTATAGGTCCATCTCTTCATCTTTCATACCTTATACTCTCATACTCTCAACTCTTACAATGCTTTAGTTATTGGACCAATGGTGGTTGACAAAATTAATTCCACTTATGTTTTGATAATAACAAGATGGATAGACTTGATTAAGAAATTAAATGCAGGAAATTATTGGATTGAAAGAAATCTAGAAGATTATGGGAAGTATTAAG
>JAOTBA010000002.1:23237719-23249396 GCA_025629845.1 Erythroxylum squamatum | reverse complement strand
CTTCCTTATAACACCACCTAACTTAATTCTAATTCTAATTTCTAATTCCCATTCAACCTTGCTAATTTAAAAAAACTTAACTAACAAAAAAATAAATATAATAAAACAATTAAATCGAAAAATAAATAAATAAATAAAAGAATACAAATAAAAAAATTCGGGGCCCAACATATGCATTAAAAGCTCATTACTAAAAATGTAAGAAAACACTTCTTCTTATCCATCACAAACCTTCATTAAGCTCACTTTATTAACCACACTTTACTAGGAGAAAAGAAAACACGAAAAAGACCAAGATTTCCCATTCATCTAACCACAACTACATAATACCCAAGTGAAAACTAATACCAACAACACTTCCTTCCTTAAAACATAATGGTGATAACAAATAATTTAGTGAAAGCCACCTACAAAGGATATATAAATGTTAATTGTCTGCTCTTTAATAGGAGTTGGTCTTTAGGTGTTAGGAAATACCAATAAAATTTCCCACTTTATGTAATTAGGATGGGTAATAGGAAATTAAGAGAGCAAGTGAAGAATAAATAACACCCACGATTTTAATATGGAAAATGATCTCAATGTGAAAAGGAAAAACCATGGCACCTAAGGTCCAAATATATTCTTCTACTATAGAAGTAGGATCACATGATTTTCTTGAGCAAGGATTTATCTCAATCTCACTTAACTAGGGTGGTTTATAATGAAATTCTTACCAAGTTAGTGGAACCTTATTTTTTACAAGTTTGAGAAATAATAGGTTCTCAAACTTCTTCACTTAAGGTAGCTCTCTCTCACTTTCTTGAAATGGACCTTTCAATTGTTGTTCTATGTTGAACCCTTTTCATACTCCCCTATTTATAGAAGTAGGATATGACTTCTTCTAAGAGTGGATAGGTAAATATTTATTAATGGTAAATGGATATTAATTGCTTTTCACCTTTCCAAGACCTTTACAAAAATGTTATCCCTATATTGTAAAAGCCCTTTTTCCATCTTGTCCCAAATCTAATGACAAAGAACATTAATATATATATTTTGAACGATTTTGGAAGTTAAGGTTCTTAGCTAGGTGTATTACTCTATAACATGTACTTCTCTTGCTTTTAACCAATTCAAGCAATAAGTTTTTCATCCATAACATCTCCTTAGACTACTAGGAAACAACTCTCCCTTTCAAGGTAGTCAAGTATTTGAAGGTTGATTTTCTAAAATCAATGTCTCTAGCTAGGTTTGCATCAATGTATACGTATAACACTAGCTTCCTTAAACCGAAACATAACTACCTTTTGATTGTAACATGAAGATACCAAAGTATCCATTTCATAATGAACCAGTGTTCTTTTATTGAATTTGACAAAAAGCAACTCACTACACCAACAACATAGGCAACGTCAAGCCTCAATCAAACCATGGCATACGTGAGGCTACCAATTGTAGATAAATAAGACACTTTTTTCATTTCTTCTTTTTCTTTTTCAGTTGTTGGACTCTATTTTTTACTCAAAATGTCTAGTAAGTGATGCTCTAACTAGCTTGGCCTTATACATGTTGAATATTTTAAGGACTTTTTCAATATATCGCTCTTATGATAGCCATGATAACATCTTGGATTGATCTAGATTGATCTTCATTCCAAGGATTTTTCATGTTAGCCTCAAGTTTGTCATGGAGAGATTTTTCTCAAAACCACTTTTAATGCAACAATTTTCTTGGAATCATGTCTGAAAATTACCATATCATCAATGTTAAGCTAGAGTATCATGAAATCTCCAATATTATACCTTTTCACAATGATCAGTGAACATTTTCTTTAAACCATAGTCAATTATAAATAATTTGAACTTCTTATATTAGTGTCTTGGTGCTTAATTTAAACCATAAAGACTCTTTTTGAGTCTACACTCTAAATGCTCTTTTCCTGGATCTGCAAATCTCTTAGGTTGTTCGATTTATATCTCCTCTTCTAGTTCTCTATACAGAAAAGTTATTTTAACGTCAAATTTCTAAGTCTAGGTTAGTGGTTAGATCAAGAACAACTAGTATAGATGACATCTTTACCACTGGAGAGAGTGTTTCTTCAAAATCAACACCCTTTCTCTAGTTACGCCCTTTTATAATAATTATTACACCTTAGTTTTAATCTATTTCCCTCAATTTTTGAGCATGTAAACCCATTTATTCTTGAGAGCTTGTCTTCACTTGGATAATTTTATTACATATATGATTTTTATATAAGGATTGTATCTTTTACATATCTTTCAGCCATTCTTTTTTTGTTACTATTGACTAGAGCTTCCTTGAAACTTTAAGGCTCCCCCTTATTAATGAGTGTCACATACTTATCTTAAGAGTAACTAGTTGAGGACATCTTTCTGAATTGGATCTTCTTATTTAAAGTTGTTATGAAGGTTTTGGCTAAGTAATCTCTAGCTTGGTTGGCTGAGATTGTTCATCTGCAAATGACTCTTCTATTGATGGTATAGATTTTTCAACATCACTGACCTCTTCATCTTATATCTTGTTTATGACTTCTTCTAAATTATTGCATACTTTTGGAGATTATTCTAGATAAGAATGAATGGCAACATATTTTGGATTTTTTTTTTTTTGCCTCTTTAAATCTTCATTGGTATAAAGAACATAGCATACTTACTTCTCACAATTTTCTTGTTTATTAGATCCCATAATCAGTAGCCAAACTCTTCTTTTGATGAGCCAAAATAGATACATTCTTTAGCTTTTGAGTCAAAATTAGTTCATTCATCCTTAAGAACATGGAAGAATGCTCAAAAATTGAACACGTTCAAATGGTTATATGAGAACTCCTAGCTCGTCCAAACTTCCTCTAGGATATCTCCATACAAAAGTCCTATTGGTGAAATATTGATAACATCAACAACAGTCTTTACGAATTTTCTTTAGGATGTCTTTGGTAATTCAACATTGGAGAGCATACATTGAATTATACGAGACCTTCTAGCTTGACCAAACTTCCTTTGGGATATCTCCATACAAAAGTCTTATTGGTGAAATATTGATAATATCAACAACAGTCTTTACAAATTTTCTTTAGGATGTCTTTGGTAATTCAACATTGGAAAGCATACATTGAAGTCTTTCTACAATAGTTTAGTTCATTCTTTCAGCCATAGAATTCAATTATGGTGTGTTTTCAAGCATGATCCCATTTGTATTATAATGTACTTCTAAAGGATTATGATACTGTCCACTATTATCAGCTTTAATACATTTTTAACTTTCTTTTCGCTTCTCGTTCTATCGTTGTATAGAACTCCTTGAATGCCTTGACCACCTGGTCTTTTAATTTTAACAAAGATACCTAAAATTTTCTTAAATGGTCATCATCAAAGGTGATTAAGTATAATGCACCTCCTAATGACTTATCAATCATTAAACAAACCTCAATATGCACCAATTCAAGAGCATGTTTCCTTTTAATTTGTTGAGAAGATTTTTGAAATGAAACTCCATGTTTTTTGCCAGCTAAATCGTTAGTGCATGAATCAAGTATGTTACCTTTTATATTAGAGAAATATTCTTTTTGGGCCAAAATTTGTAATCCCCTATGGCTCATGTATCCTATCCTCTAATGCCATTATTCCAAGGTCGAGTATTAACTATCAACATTAGCTTTCCCCTTATATAACTTTCCTTGTGTGACATATAAAGAACCTTCCTTTCTACCTTAAGTTATGATTATACTTCCCTTGGAAAGTTTCCACTTACCTATAATAAATAAATTTGTCAATACAAGCTTGTTGAAACACATATCTAGAACATATCTCACATACTTCAATACAAGCTTGCAACTTGTGTTAGTTATTAATGTGGCATCATTTATACCAACAATCTTACTTGTAACTTGATTTCCTATTTTATAGTACTAAATTCACCAATTTGGTATGTCAAGAAGAACCCTATCCTTCAACACAAGCTTCCATAAATGAGATCTTTTCTCTCCAATCTCTCTCTATAACCCTATACCTCAAGGATTGGAGTTCCATCCATTAGGCTAGTTCATCTTCATTTTACCTTCTTATCTAACACTTTGATAACATTATTCAATTACAACCTATTTATATGCTCATCCCTCACTTCATCAATCCAACAGCTTCTTTTTTTTCCTTATTATGAGTGCTTTCCCTCCTTCCTTTCTTCTCTTTACCTCTAAGTGAACCAGATATGGGCATTTAGATCCTATTTTTTCCTCTGCACTCCTTACTTTATCTAGCTACCTTTTATGGTAACAACTTTTTGAAAATTTCTTCACAAATTTAACCAAATTTCCCTGCCTAATTTTGATCATTATATAAATCTTGAAGCTCTAGCCTTTTGTGCAGAATCACCAATTGAATTTCCCTTGCTTCCCTTCTAAAATCTTGCTCTTGACTTTAACTCAAAGCCAGCTAAGAAGTGCTCTTCTTCCTCCTCTAAAGCTAAGAAAAGTTGGAAGCAAATGATTGTTGTGGATGAAGACTCAACACTCCATTACTCCCCTCCAAAAGAAGAAATTGCTAGAGTCATTTTTTTTCTCCTGGATTGGAAGTTCTCCAAGAGGGAGCAAGAACCTGGAAAGCTTCACTAGTTGGTTTCTTTTTGAAGAGGAGGCCTCCATTTCTAATGCTGCAAAAAAGGGCCAACAATGTCTGGAAGAACAAAGATTTGTTAGAAGTCTTACTAACTGATAAAAACTTAGCTCTTTTTACCTTTACCTCTAAAACTTAGGCTCTCAAAGTCTTGGAAGAAGGCCCCTTGTATGTGATGAATCTACCACTGTTTCTTCAAAGCTGGCAACCAATGTTCCATGCTGAAACAGAAAGACACAATTCAATTCCTTTATGGGTTAATCTGTACAATGTCCCCTTGTAATATTAGACTACTAAAGGACTAACTATGATTGCAAGCAACTTAGGCCAACCTTTAAGTATGAAAAAAAATACAACAAAAAGAAGAAGACTAGGTTATGCTCATCTATGTATTAATATGGATATCTCCTTGTATTTACTAGATCAAATACTTGTTATGAGACTAGGCTTGAATGGGATAGTATATAAAGACAATGTAGTAATGGACTACCATTGGAAGCCTTTATTGAAACTATAGGGTATGAGGTGGAAGCCCACTAGAAAAACTTTTAAGAAAGAGGATTATATGGAACTAATGGGACTAGATTAGGAGTAAAAGGAAGAAAATTAAAAGATGAATCAAATCCAAAAGGTAACTAAAGAGTTTCCAGCTCTATCTGCTTCAAATGAACCACTTCAACCTAAAGACAAATTAGAAACAAGCATTGCTAGTGATGATCCAATAAAGGATAAGATGGTCCCTTAACAAGGAGAAGAATGGGATATTAACCAGAAGGGAACAAGGAGAAGAATGGCATATTAACCAGAAGGGAAGGAGGCAAGTGCCTCCCCTTCAACCTTAAGTCATTTTAGGGGAAATGAATTCAATGAAAAGATGACCAATGTTAAAAGGAGGAAAGCTGCTAAGAATAGAGGTAAAGGCTCCAAAGGCATTTCATTATGATTATAATATAGAACGTTAGGGATCTTAACTGCCCCAAAAAACTTTTGGCTCTAAGGGATTTTTTGGTTAATGAAAATCCTTGGATTTTTTCTCTTCTAGAAACAAAAATCAGATTTGAGAATCTTAAGTTTTGTAATAAACTATGCTATAATTGAAGTTTTATCTCAAACCACCAATCTTATTCATAGGGAAGAATTATAGTTGGATTCAATCTAAAGACTGTTAATATTGAGGTTTTAGAAATGGAGATGCAAGTTATACACTTAACATGGCATTTTATTGAGGAGAATATTTCGATCCTTGACTCTGTGGTGTATGGAAGCCATGCATTTCAAAAGAAGGATCCCTGGGATAATTTATTGAATTTTCAAAGAAGAGTGGTAGGACCTTGGTTAATTATAGTTGGCTTTAATTCCATCCTCTATAGAATAGAAGTTGAGGGGAACTTTTTATGAGAAATTACTCTTTAGACTTCAAGGACTGTGTTGATCTATTAGGATTGCTCGACCTTAAGGTGTATGGACATATCTTCTCTTAGAGAAATAAGCAAACTAATGGATTGTCCCTAAAAAATAAGCCAGATTAAGTTTTATTTAACCAGACATAGTTACAATAATATCCAAAAAGCAAGGCCTTTTACTTAATTCTATATTCTTTAACCATACCCTAATTAAAGTGTGTCATTTGTTCTTAAAGGTGAAAAGTTGCTTTTCCTTTAGGTTTAACAATTATCTGGTTAAAGTAAAGCGGTTCCAGGATACCTTAAGGAAAGGTTTAGAGGCTAATGTTAAAGAAACACTCTAATACAAAAATGTGCATAAGCATAAGATAATCAAGGATTAAAGTCCCTCAAGAAGCAAATAGGGGAAAGTACCTCTCAAGCTATTATAGTAGCCAAAGACAAGCTCTCTCAAGTTCAGACTATCATGTCATATAATTCTGAAGATAGTTCTCTCTTATCTCTAGAGAAGACTACATTTAAAGATTACTTACAGGCTCTAAATAACCATGCCAATTTAATGGAGTAAAGGGCTAAGATTGGGTGGCTATCAAGGAAGGAGATAAAAGCACTAAAATTTCTCTTCAACTCCCTAATTGCTAAAAAGATTTCTAACTCTACTAATGCAATGACCACACAATATGGAGAATGATATGCAAGCAGGAGGATTTGTTTCGAAAGGCTAAGAGGTATTTCGTGGAATTCTATTGCTCTCAGAAAAAACATTACATACTCAACTCCTAGAATCAGTTTTTAAAAATATTTATTTGAGGTGGAGACAAAATCACTAATCATGAGTATTGAGGATTTTAAAATAGAAAAGGTGACCTTTCAAATGAATCCCAAAAAGGCATCAGGGCCAAATGGATTCAATGGTCTTTTTTTCTAGAAGGCTTGGCCTAAGTTAGGTCCAATGGTGAAAGAAGCTATCAAAGAATTCTTTTCTTTAGAAATTTTATTAAATGAAATCAATAAAACCTATCTATGCTTAATTCCTAAGCTAAATAACCGAACATCTTTAGAGGATTACAAACCAGTAGCTTGCTCCAGTTTCCTCTACAAAATGATTTAAAAAATTATTGCTAATAGACTAAAACTAGTTTTGGGTTCCTTAGTTAAATATAACTAAAGTGCGTTTATGTAGGGTAAGCAAATAGGATATAACATCTCCATAGTGCAAGAACTCCTGAGAAGTTATTCAAGGAGGAATTCTCCAAAGAACTTTTCCATCAAGATAAACTTTAAAAAGGCATTTGATAGTGTGGAATGGAATTTCATATTGAGACTACTTAAAGTGATGGGTTTTCCTAATAGTTTAACTAAATGGATTGAAGCCTATATTACTTCTCGAACTTATGTTATTCTATTAAGTAGAACTCTAACATGTATTTTCCATTGTGAAAGAGGGCTTAGGCAGGGGGATCCCTTCTCACCTTATCTTTTCATATTATGTATGGAAGCTCTAACTTCACTTTTGAATTAAAATATTGGAAGGGAGTATAGTTTAAACATCAAAGCAAGTGCAGGAAAGTCTCCCTAGTGAATTTGTGCTTTGCAAATGACCTATTCTTATTCTCTAAAGTTGACGATGACTCAATTGATCTCTTAATGTCTACTTTGAATTAATGCAACTTCACATCTGGACTGACTGTTAACTATGCTAAAAGCCATTTCGTTCTGTCTAAAAGTGCATATCAAATGGAAGGCAGAATAATATCTATAGCTGGAATGAGAAGAAAACAAACCCCTTTATGTTTTCTAGGCTTACCAATCACAACCAAAGGACCTATTTTAGTGAATGCTATCTTATCTTTGAAAAAATTCAGAAGAGATTGACTTATTGGACTAGTCGAGCCCTATCCTTTAGAAGTAGGCTACAATTAGTTAATTTATTCTTAACTCCATGCATATCTATTGGTCTTCTAATATGGTGATGGTAAAGGGAGTCATCAAAATTAATGGAAAAACTCATGAGGAATTTTTTTATGGAGAGGTTGTGATTCTTATAGGGAGCATGCCAAAGTAAAGTAGAGTGATGTTTGTAGACTAAAGGTGGAGGGAGTTCTAGGAGTTATTCCTATAAAATCCACTAATAAAGCTCTTTTGATAAAGTTCTTATTATATTGGTAATAGAGAAAAGGCTAGCCTTTGGTGTGTCCCTAATTGGGAATCAAAGAGCCTCTGAACTCTAAAGCCTCCTTCCTTCATGTGCCAAGGTAAAATCTAATATAAAGGAAGGGCAGTGGATTGAATTCCCAAGGGAACTTCAATTCCTAAAACCTAACTATAAACTAAAATTTATGTCCTCTGATAGATACAGTTATAGAAACCTTTTGCAGGGACAATTCAGTATTATCATCTCCAAAAACTACTTGAAAGGTCACAAAGTTTAAGGAAATGACAAAGTAGATTGGCATGGAATAATTTGGCATAAAAAGCTTCTACCTAGCTCTTCATTCATTATATGGCTAACAACCTTAAGCAAGCGAAGTATAATGGATAGGCTTCCCTTCTTGAATCCTAATGAGGAGTGTATTCTATGTAACTCAGGAAGAGGAAAAAAAAAGACCATTTATTCTTTAAGTGTCTTTTCTCTAGGAATATTTAGAACTAGATCAGACACAAATGCCACCGAGATTAAAACACTCGTCAATTTATAAGGATTATGCAACAATTCATGGGATGCATAAAGGAAATATGGACTAAAAGAATCCTCATAAGGTTTTAGGATACAAGTAGGAGTTAGTAATAAGTTTTTGATTGTGTTTCTATTAAAATTAGAGAGCAAATTATCTCCTCGAACTCTATCAAGGAATGCTTACCTCACTTAGCTAGATTATGGAGAATATAGCTAATGTATGCTAATTATATACAATATCCTTAATTTCAAAAAAAAGGAGAGAATTTCACTATATAACGCATACAAAGAAATGGAAAGCATAAATTGGAGGGCTCACCTCTAAGAGATTGAAAGAGTAGAGATGAAGAAACATTATAGTTGTATATGAACCCACCTAGTAACTGGTAAGAAATGTGATCAATGGGCTAGTGAGGGAGAGTCTCGATCTTACAAAATGATCGCTTTGAAGATTTAGTATAACTCTAAAGCTAGAATAAGAATCTCTAGTTTGGAGATTGAGAGAAGATGGAGCTAGAAATGAGACTTCGAGTAGCTTCTATAGACAAATTTGTATTTTTCCACTTAGGACAAGTTGATAGCAAGTGGGTGGGTCAGTTTTATTGTCATATTTGTTAAATTAATGTAAGGGCATTATAGTGGTAGGTTGTTTGTAATTCTATACTCCTCTTATTAATTAAATCCTTTTTTAATTTATAAAAAACAAAAACGTTCATATGGATAATGTGGACCAAGGAAGAGGAATCTATGATCCATAGATTATCATTGTAAGCAATATTAAGATAATTGTCTTCTCTAATGAGAAAAATGCCATCATTATCTTTTGTTGCCATAGTAATGGTGTTCTTATCTTCAATCTTCTTTGGGTCAATTTGGTTTGGCTTGAAGTTTTTTACCTTTTGATCTCTCTTAAGATTTCAGCATTCAACCTTCTTCTGACCTGACGTGTTATAATAATATCAGAGGATCTTTAAACTCGATTTGGATCTTCCTTTTGACTTATCATGGCCTTGACTTTTACTTCTTATATTAGGCTCATGTCCCCAATGATTCTTGATTATACTTTCCTCAAATTGACTTAATATACCTTTCCCCTTTCACTTGCTTCTTCATTCAGCAAGTTATCTGTAATGGTATCCAAGGTGAGCTTTTCTTTTGGAGTTGAGTTATTGAGAGTCACAATAACGATTCCCAACCATTAGGTAATAAGCTTAGGAGGAGGAAGGCTTATAACTCATCATCGATCTTCACTATTCATCTCATCAAGTGAGATTTATTACAAGGAGTCTTTTATGGAATCATGGATTCGAGTTTTATTCATAACTCATAGGAATTGGTGCAGGTTAACATGTGCTCAAAAAAGCTTCGATCAATGTACATGCGAAGCATGGCAACGACCTTCTGATTTAAGAGCTCTCAATCTTTTTCACTTTTTCACTTTTCCCTTTTGATTTGTTTTGGTTTATGATTGTCTCATATAGGTAATTTTAATATAGCCAATCCTCCATCATCATATTCTAATAGCTGTAGTTTTCTACTGTGAGCTTGAACATGTCACCATCATAAGTGAAGATACCCTCCATTTTGAATCACACATGAGCACATCATTCCTTCAACCTAGCTCTGATACTCCTATTTGGAAATACTAAGAAAATTTTGCTCTTTATGTGATTAAGATTAGCGATACGAAATTATAGAGAGTAAGTGAAAAACAAATAACACTTAACTTGTAAAACCCTCTAAATGTGAAAGGAAAAACCTATTGGAAAATCATAGCAAAACCTGATCTCATACATAGTGAAATAATTATGAAACCTTTTCATTTGATTTTTCAAAAGTCAAATCACTTAAATTCCCTAAAATGATTAATACATAAATTATAATAAAGTATGAATCATAATTTGTACCTTATAATAAATCACTTGTCATTTTTCTTAAACTGTTTCTAAAATCGAATCATCTCAACTATAGCAGTCGCACTAGTGTCTAGCCTCTAATGATATCTACATAATGTGTTTAGAGAACTCTGCAATTATTGTAGAGAGGGTTAGGCAAGAAGTGCTAACTCCCTTTGAGTATAAGCCTATTTATAATAGGTTATGGATATTTTAGTAATTTAATTAAAATTTAATTAGAATTACAAATCATTCTAATTAAATATCAATCATACCTAAATAAGATTCAATATCTTATATTAATCCTTATTTATTAAATATCTCAGATTTAATTTTAAAGTTTCACAAACTTTACAATCAAGTTGAACTTAATTAAAAGACTTTTATGTCTTCAACCAGTTCTTTGAGTGTGACCCAGTAAACTCTTGATTGTGTCATTCGGCTTTAAAATTTATAAGCCCTCAAATAATGCAAGCGCACGGGTCATGATTGTAGTATAAGAGGTGTCGACCCCACGAGGAGGGGGACCAATCTAATCCTAAAATCTAAGGTCAACAATATATGAAATTCAAAATAAACAATGCAACGAAAGTAATCATAAGAGTTGAATTCCACCACTTAAATCAGAAATTAAACATGAAGGAATTAAAAATTGAGCAATAAGCACGAACAATGGAAATCAACCAAAGAGTTTACCAAGTTATGAGAAAGGGAATTTTACTTATCATTAATGCTAACCTAGCCGATTATGTGTAAATGGAGTGTCAATTCTAGACTATCCTAGGGTTAATTAGTCTCTCTCAAGTCATAACCATTAAACCCTGAATTTTAAACCCTGATCAAATTATGGAATTTGCAATCTCTCAATTCATAAATTATCCGAAACTTAATTAGATCTGAAGCACTCTAATAAACTATCAATTCACAAATTATCTGAAACTTAATTATATCTGAAGCACTCTAATAAACTATTGGAACATCATACGGGATCTCTCTCCACATAATTACTAATATGATTTGTTGGGTCTCGTTTCTGAAACCCAACTCTTCAGAAAACCATAATACTCTCATGTTGGACTCCCGAACTTGATT
>JAOTBA010000002.1:23212993-23237619 GCA_025629845.1 Erythroxylum squamatum | reverse complement strand
TAATTAAATAGTAAGATCTAGGAATTACTAAATAATTAAATGGATAGAAGATAAATGCAGTTAAACTCCCCTATAAACTCCAAGCTCCTGCCTTTGCCATTGAACCAAAGGATTATGATAAACTAGCCACAAAAAGTCATTGAAGTTGCTACCGACGTTGAGCTTCGGTGATCAGCCATGAAGGGTTGCTTTTCACGCCTGCATTCTCCTCGCTTGATGTAACTAATTTCTTTTGCTTAATTTCTAGATCCACAGCAGCCAACGCATATAACCTGATGTCCACGCCTAGCCTTCATGCAAAATTCACGCAGCCTCCACGGTTCAATGCAGCCCACACACGCACCACGTGTCACATTTGCACAGCACCACGTTTTTGTTTTCTCTCAATCCACTGGCAAATCACCAAAGCACCTCCAACGCCAGCTCCCTCACTTTACACTCACCAAGCTTCCTTCTGTTTAGTGTGATCTCCACAGCTCCACAACGTTACCTCCTCTCCACACACGGTCACCAAGCAGCTAACAACACACTCACGCAACTCACACAAGAACCACCTAAACCAGCTGCCACTCTCACAGCCCTTCACGCACAGCTCCACTCAACAAGCCACTCACACACGCACAACACATATGCTTCACGATCTCCTCTCTATGCTGGCTAATGAATAATTTATTTACTCCAAGCACAAGCTAACTCCAACGTTTTACTCTTCACTTCACAGCACCAACACACACGTACGCACTTCACTCCAGCTGCCTCTCACGTTGTCTCCTTCAGATTTTGCCGTTGTCTCCTTCAAATTTTGCTATCTTCTTCCTAGGACAATGCAAACCACACAACCCATTCAGCTATATCAGCTCTCTTCTCCAAGACGCACTCACCACTCCAACTCCACATCTATTTCATATTTTTTCTAGCCTTCTCACACCAAGACAACGCAACACACTCCAGGACAGCACACACGTCTTCCACTCAACGCTAGCTTTATTTTTTTTTTGTCTATTTTTATTAACCACTCCACACCCACGTTGCACACACCAGCTCACTTCTCCTCCACACAAATCACCTACCACTGCATTATATATTTATTCCTCTTGGTCCACGCACTCATATCTTCTATAAGCACACTACCTTTTGTTCCCTTCTTTATATACTGATGTGACAAATAAATTCCTCCCTTGGTCCACCCACTCATACCTTCAGCCCTCTCTTGTAGCTGGCTTTTCTAATTTGTTCAATAGACCCACGCACACATGCAAAAGCCACACAGCCAACACTTCTTCTGTAGATGATGTGACAATTTAATATTGTCCAAACTTGTTGTTCATGTACACACCACACAATGTAGCATCTTTTTTTTTAATTTTAATTTCTTCAAATACCCTAAAACAAAAATTGCAAATAATGTAGCATCAATTGTTTAAAAATTAATTTATCACAGTTAAACCAAAATACTACAATTTTTGTCCTTATAAACACATATTAAATGTAAAGCACAATAATTCAAATAATATTCAAATAAAGCCATAAAGATCACTTTGAGTGACAAAAACTCATCCAACTGATATAAAAATATATATGAATAAATGAGTTTGTCAAACTCATAAATCAGTAACACAATCCTATAAGATTTAACCTGATTAATTCGATTAGAGACTTTAGGATTAGTTGTTAGTAGACTCAAGGTCAGCTACTAGTATATCATGGAGCCTCCACGATCCAATACATCATACTAGATACTAATTTCTAATAATGATAGTTTTCAAAGTGAATTCCACTATCTTTGTGTTTATTATTGTTTCCTATTTTATTTTATTAGTCTTAGTTTTAGTTTCTTTTAATTAAAATCTAAAATCAATCCTTAGACTAGATAATAAAAAAAGGGTAATTATTAATACTCATCGTCTTCATAGGATCGACCTGTACTTGCCGATACTAGTTACAGTTACACTGTGCACTTGTAGTTATTACAATAATTGACCAACTCATAAAATAAGTCAATCAATATCAATTAGAACCCTAAATTATATTTAAGAATAGATAAACTAAACTCCTTTAATTAAATTATCTTTAATTCTATAATTTAATAATTTATATCTATAAATCAAGATTGACGTCTAACTAGGATGATTTACACCTAACTAGGATGATTTAAAACACAATTCTCACTAAGTTGATGGAACTAGTTTGAGAAATAGGAGGTTCTCAAACTTCTTCAATTAGGTTATATTTGGTTGGACGTAAAGTTTTTAATGGAATGGAATGGAATAAAATGGTTTATAATAGAATAGAATGTAAATGAATTTAATACTGAAAATTTGTTATTTGAGAGGGATAAAATGGTTCATAATGTAATATAATAAAATACTGTTTAGATGAAGAGTTTATAATCGACCAAGAAGCAAGCCCAGAGAGACTATAATGAAATGTTGCAGTGGTGTTCATGAGAAGAGCGGAAGTAGAAATGGAGGGTTTAAGGTTTGAATGGGATTGAAGGGCGAAAGACTAAGAATAGAGAGAGTGTTGGCATTTGGCATTTGGCATTTGGCATTTGGGAGTCGTTAGATTGTAGATATTGCGATGTTTTCTCCTCTTGTGTGTGGTAAATGAGTTTGGGCTTTCCGCTAGGCCTTGAGTGTGTGCTGTCCATGGGGTGACTAGTCAGAGTTACATTAACAGCTCACCGTGTACAAGTACAATATGTCCGATTCTCTCTTGTGAATACTTAAAAGATTAGGTGCATGTGAAATAAAGAATCTAACAAGGAGTACGTACATCCATCATCGCTCACTTAACTCTGGAGACTTATTCACGTTTCACAACAATCCTTTGACCAAAATCTTCCATTACATCATCACTTTAATAAAAAACCTGTTTCCTTTTAGAGAACCCAAATCTCTTCAACATATATGTCAAGTTCAAGATTCATGGCAATCAGAAATTTTATGTTGATAATCTTTTATAGAACTCCGCTAGTTATTCAAGTGGTCCTACAACTATGGTCGTTTTAGAAAACAAACAAATTATATACACACACACATTTTCATTCTTATAGGAAACACTAAGTCAAGTTGCACGCGTATTACTCCATTAAACTTCCCCAGGCAAGCAAAACCCAAAGGCCCAACTAACTATAGTATGATTCAGGACGGATTTCTGGAGAGCAATACTTTTTTTATTTAAAAATTATATTAATCTAAACCAATGGGTTAAGTTACTTTTAGAGTATTAGAAACAATGTGACCCTAAATTAGGCGTGTCACTTACAGGTTGGATGATATTTCACACTCCAATTGCCTTTTTTTTTTTTTTGTCTGCGAAGTGTTTGAGAAGAGTCTCAATTATAAAAAGGCATCTTTAAAATATTCACACCTAAACTAATTCTCTCTCAAACCAAACAAATCCCTTATAAAAGATAAAACTTTAACCACAAATTTTAAACAGGTGCATAATTTTCTCGGAGCTAAACAGACTAATTACGTAAAGGAGTTTCCTGTTGACGTTTCGTCTGAGTGACCTTTGGTCAGATTTTTGACTTGTGTGGTTGGTTTTGTAAAAGCGCTAACCCCTTGATGTGTCCATTAACCTGAAAATTCATGTTGAACTCGTTGGCTCTTACTATTTTATACATTGACTTCCAACAAAAAGCTTAAAACCAAATCACATCATTACTTTAATTATTCCGTAAATCTTCTAAGATGAATCAGATTATTGTGTGAAGATATGGGCGTATATCAGACGCGTTAGTTATCTCTCAAGTAACAGGACACAGGAGCAGCTTAACCTCCCACTGGATTTTAGTTTCTTGGACGGAACCCCATATTGACCTTTATGGGATAAGAGTTTGACTTCAAGCTGTGTACGTAATGGGACAACGCTGGCTGATCTTGTTTCCCTTGCTTTATTAGTCTAATTATACTTCCAAGCGGTCTATGATAGTACAAAAGAGCTGTTGTTCGAATGATCCTCTTGATGTTTATGATGTGTTGTTGTCATTATTAATATTATGGGGTACACATCATACAACTTAGAAAATTTAAAAAAATTGTTTAATGTTAAAATTATCAAAAGAATTCTTTAAATTTTTATATAAATATTAAATATAAATTAATTAAATATCACTAGTTCAACTGAACTCTTAAATTTGATCGAAATCAATTAAATTTAATATAAATTAATAAACTTAAAATAATTATAATAAATTATTAATTTAATTTCACATTAAAAAAATGAATTGTAAGGAGTTAATTGAATTATTTCATAAACATTAATTGCTTGGCAGAGAAAGAGATATGCTGGACACTTCCAAATTATTAGTAACAATGGCTATTACATAAAGCAAAATGTAGGGTTCAAATTAAAAAAACAAAGGATTAAGATGTGCAAAACGGAAGCAGTTTGCATTTCAACCATTACTTCTATGTTGCAAATTTTTTTGTGTAAAGTTACACGTTAAATTACTACTTCTGCAAATGCCAATGTGTCATAAGCCATGATGAGCAAAAGCAGGAAGGGACAAAACTGTCATTTTAAACAAAGAAAAAGCATTCCGCGAGCCAAACGAGGACAAGCAGAAAAATCCAAAAGGGAGAATGGGTGGCGACCTACTGACATTCGGCGTCATATTCAAATAAAGTGACTCTGCCAATTCTTTTACAAATGTAAGATATGGGTCAGCTAGTACAAGAGTTAAGTCATCCCATTTTCTCACATTAACTACCTTACCCCCACGCGCCTCCTTGTGAACCATTTCCAGACACCGCAAGTTAAAGGGTAACGATGAATTTGTAGGCAGTTTAAGATCGCACGGCCACATATCCAACTCCTCAATCCCACGCGTTGGTTAGTTGTCACCGTGGGAGTTTGACTACTATGATTGTGTACAAGAGGCCCCAGGTGCGGTCGCACGCGCGCCTACCTCGTGGGTCCTTCGTTGACTCGCTCACCAAACATTTTCGTCTCAAGTCGTAATAGTTACCATATTTTATTACAAATTGACCAAAAACTAATCCGTAATAAAACCCCAGTAATTGGTGAATTTAGAAGAATAACCAAGTATTCAGTTGGATGGTACCAAGACATTCATTTTATTAAATTAAATAAAAGGGGTACTGAAATATTAACAATTACTTAATCTCACAGTCTTAGATACGTTTTTCAAGCCTAACATTTTCCAAATTTTGGAAAAAGAAAAATGAAATAGAAAGAAACTCTATAATAATAACACTTACTATAAATTTCCCTAAAACGTGAAATATGAAAAAGTTTAGTAATACGTAACTTTATCTATAAATAGTAGATATGTTGTTTACGAAAAATGGAAAGAAACTTTATTTGCTTAAATCCACCATATTAGAGCCATTATTGAGCAGCAGTCCAGAAAATTATCAATAAAAGTAGTTGTCAACAAATGTTGGCCCCATGGAATTTAATTATATCATAAGAATATTCGAACCGGAAATATACTATTCACGTGTGTCGTTGACACAGCATCTTTTTTTTTAAAAAAAAAGTTGATTCTAATGGCATACCTTGACTCCAGGTATGTATCAGTGTCAAGCTTGTTGAATTGATTCGATTCATGAAAATTTGCATAGAATTATATGATATGGATCTGGCCTAACTTCCCTACTTGGGTTTTGCTTGCCCTCTCTTACTAATTTGTCCACGGCAATCTTTAATGCCATTTTCTACTCTTTTCCATTAGAAAAATTAGAAAGTGCCTACATGAGGTACTTATATTTCCATGGGTACGTGTAAAGTAACAGCAGACAAGCAGAAGCAACAGAGTTTATGTATTCATGGAGGTTTGAAGGTTCGATTACATTGGTTTGACAAATTGTCATTCATTAGGTTGTTTTGTATATATATGATAAGTGACAAATTTGATGACTTCTGTTATCGGCAAGATTCGGTATTTGGGTTTGATATGGGAAATGACGATGATTTCATTCTATATGACTTGTAATTATAAAAATTGGAAGCAAAGCATTGGGTCAACTGTGCCACTGAATTGATGGGATTGGTTATTCTGCAACTACTACTACTACAGGTTAGTTTCCATGCATACATCTTTGCATTTTTCTTTTCTACGTACATACAACATATTTTGTTGAACATGCTATCTTTTTCTTCTTATTGACATTGGAGAGGAGGAACGATAAGCTGTAAGATGTCCTCTTTCATCTCATATTTAAAATAAAAAATAAATAAATTCCTCAAAATTTCTATTTTTTGACGATTTCATATGCTATAAATAACTTGGCTCTTTCTATTTCTTCCTCAAAATTAAAAGGTCTCAGTTTAATACTACATTGCAACTAAGGTGGCAGGTGCAATGCGATTTCCAATTTTTTTTCCCTTTGCCTGTAAATAATAAATTTTATGAGAAGTTACTCACTTTCCCTTTTTGGTATATATAGTATTTGTGTTGCAGCCTACGAGAAGTGGTTGTAGCTAGTTGCCTTCGGAACCCCTGGTATATATCTAATAAAAGTTGTCTTTTTCTCAGGTTTCGTTCGTTCATAAGGAATAGAATTAGTGGATTGAAAAAAGAGGTAGAGAATAAATGCACAAAAAATATTAAAGTGGAGTTAATTACACTGACTCCCAAATTAAAATCAACCTGATCAATTTTTTCTTTTGGAATAGATAACTGGCTTGGATCTTAAACATACGGATACCTTATGCTCCATTTATAAAAACAATGGAAAAAAGACATCATAAGTTTCATGGCTTTAAACGACCGGAAATTGCTCTAGATTATTATGTCACCACTATTTAATGAGATCGGTAGGAAACAACCGAACACATCATAATTGATTATTGTTGAAATAATGATTAATTGCGAGATGAATAGTCCACATGTACTGAAGAACAAATTAATGAACATACACTCGTGATGGAATAATGTCACCCTTGTCTTGCAATAATAGATTATGGTAATAATACCAACAATATACCAATAACTATATTGTAACACGTAACGGTATCTTAGTTACGTATCCCGGATCGAACATGAAAGGGCAATAAATGAAGAAATGTAGAAAACACCTGATTTCAGTTCCATAACTTCAAACAATTTTTTCGAAGCCAAAACGAGCACAAATCCTCCGTCGTCTTCACGGGAATTGTTCACCAAAATGCGGTCAACGTTTTTCTACAGTTTTCTTAAAACGTAAGCTCCCTTAACGGGTCAGAAAATTCTTATGCTTATGAATGATATGAACAATTGCAAGAGACCTTAACCTTTATATATAACTTCCATATCGGGCTCCCTATTATAGACTCAATATGAGTCCAGTCCACATTGATCGGGATCTATTTTCTACCCAAACTTCCACCCATTGATTTAGATCATTTATTTGACCACTTTGTTATCTTTATTCAGATCAAATTACGTAATTGAACCGATAAGTTATTTGAAAAATCAAAAAATGCAATTAAATGTTGTCCAACTTTATGGGAAAAGTAAAAAAATATCTAACATTCTCCTCCTTGGACAATACTTAATTGCGGTATTGACTCAAGTTGAAAGTAGTTTAAAAACTTGGTTAAGCTACGCTATTGTATTAGTCGACTAAGTTTAAAAATAAAGCAGTTGATCTAAAGATAATGAAAGTCCATTATTCTGTCCTGCAAAGTTTTCAATACCGAAAAGTATCCAATGCATGTGTCATGTGCGACACAAATCTAATACAATCATTTATACCTAATACCTCACTAACATGAATAGAAAAATAGAGTGTGACAAACTAGGATGATACATTTATGATCTAAATTATATCATCTTCGTTTGTAGGTCTTGGTTTTTCCAACTTTATGCTAAACTGCATTAGAGAAATCTTGTTTCCTCTCACCGAATGCTAAACAATATTAGAGAAAACTTGTTTCCTCTCACCAAATGCTAAACAACATTAGAGAAAACCTTTATGTTTTCTTACTAAATGCTAACCTGCATTAGAGAACCTTTATGAGATTAAGAACTTATATACCCCTATATCATGTCAAACTTTATGGATATCCGTATAAAACTGTATGTGTCTAAATGACATAAGCTCAAGATCAATTTGTATATATATGCCTAATGACCTTTAAATGCTTAAGATTGACACAAATCTTAAGACTTTCATACGTATTATGACAATGTATAATAACACGTATTATTGAGGATAAACATTGATCACCTTTATTAATGAACCATCAAATCGTCATAATACATCAAAACAGTACAAATGTACAAATATATATGGAGCAAACATAACGATCCTCTAACTAACAGTGCCTAAGGACTTTAAAATACCCATACTGTATACTTGTATTTCAAACACAAATGGGTGAAGTCCTTTAGTTAAAGAATCGACTTATAGTTCCTCAGTCCTTAAATGCTCCAAACCTTATGTCACCTTTTCATGTCAACTCCTTTATGGTTAAGAATTTACTTTCAAATGCATAGATCCTGTGACGTTCTTATTGTTACTAAACAATATAGCAACAAGTTATCACAGTACAATCGAATGGGTCTGGCCATTGAATCAACCACAAACAACTAAGAAATTAAGTTTCTGAGCTAAACTGTCTATAAAGCAACCCTATAGCATGCACTCTACATGCATGGTCGAGGAAATCACCTGTTTCTACTTGACACTCTTTCAAAACATTGTACCATCTTCAAACTTAAACTGAACTTTAAGTAAAATTTCGATCATCCGGACACATAGCTAAATTTGAATTTGAATTCCCTATAAGGTTTAGTCTGTTGACTTTTTATATGTCAATATATAATCCTTGATTCCCTTTAATTATCTCAACACTCGCTTGACTGCATTTCAATGGTCTACACCTGGTTTAACCAGATATTGACCAAACAGTCTAACAGTAAATGCAATGTCCCGCCTAGTACTTACTTGGGCATACATCAGGCTATCAACCATACTAGAATACAGAACATTCCTCACAACCTCTCTCTTTGCTTTATTCTTTGGATATGGTGCCAAAGATTGTCTCTCACTATGATAGGTGCTATAACAGGTTTACAATTAATCGTATTAAACCTTTATAATACAAACTCGATGTATGAACTATGTAAGAGGTCTGATGAGTGTTGAGATCTGTCCTTTGAATCTGAATACCTAGGACAATGCTACAACAAGATCCTTTATGCCAAAGTTCTTGACCAAAAGTTGCTTATCCTCATACAACAAAGTCAACTAATTTGACGTGAGTACTATATCATCCACATGCAGTAATAGGAAGATAATTTGCTCCCCCTGACCTCATAGTACAAACATCTTTTAACTTTATTTTCCATAAAGCCAGAAGAGTTCAAAACTTATCAAATGTAAGCTATCACTTTCAGGAGGTTTGATGTAAATCATATATTAATTTGCATAGTGCGCAAACCAGGTCAATTCCATCTAGATCCTAAAATCCTTTGTACCATATAAACCTCTTCATAAAGGTCTTTATTCAGGAAAGCAATTTTGACTGCCAAATGATGTAACTCTATATCATCATAAGCTACAATTACCGTAATCACTCAAATTATATCCTACGAGGATACGAGAGAAAAGGTAACATTAAAGTCAAGATTTCTCTTTGAGTGAACCATTAGGCAATTGAGCGAGCCTATAAACCGCTGAACTTTATCCCAAAATCCTTTAGGTCTTTAAACTTCATTTACAATTGACGAATTTGCAATTCTGCTGCAAAATCAACTAGCTCCCATATCTTACTTTGCGTCATAGCTTGCATCTCATCAGTCATTGCAACCCACCACAATTCTGCATTGGGTTCAAAAACTTCTTCTGTAAAAGTAACTAGATTCGTAACATTTCTAATATCATAGTCCCATTCACCTAATAGACTATGTAATCAAATGGGATAGCAGGTCATCTTACTCTGGCAGATCTTCATAACTGCATTAGATCTTCTACCCCTAGGAACCTCTGTGTGTACAGGTATAGGTTCCTGTTCTTATACAGGTACGATACAAACACCTAGATCCACCAGATCTAACTGTATGAGTGGCGGGTATATAATAACTATAGTATCCACCTTGCTATCACCCGAAGGGTCAAAGGGCCCACCATTAGCATAGACATCGTATTCCAGAAACTTAGTTGTTTGTTATTCCACTATTCTGGTCCCTCCTTCTCTACAGTAAGATTTGTAGCTTTAAAATGGTCAGGATATCTTACTAAATAGAAATGAACGGAATGATTATGCAATTCTTCTTTATGAGGATTATATTACCTCAGTAGGGCAGCCGCATAACCGAATATATGCAAGGCTAGGTTTTCACACTTCTAGATAATCAGGTAGATTAATCTTATACTGCATTGACTTCTTCAAGTCCTTTAGGGTACGATTATGCCTATTGGCAACGCACCATTTTGCTCAAGACAACTTGGCATAGTGAACTAAGTCACTATTCCAACTGATTTCATATATCTAGCAAACGAACTTTTTCAAGTCCTGAAACACCATATTTGCCATGATATTCTCCTCCACGGTCAGATCTGACACTTTGAATGGATTTTCTCAATTGGTTCTCAACCTTCAATCTTTAAGCAAAAATACATAACTGTAATGGGAATAATCATTAACAAATGTTAGAATACATTTGGAATTGTACAATGCAACTGTATAAGGCCTTCTGATATTTGTATGTATCAGACTCAACAAGTCAGAAACACGAGTTGACCCTTCTTCCTTATACATCAACTTACCCCTACAATAGTCAACACATGTTCCTATATCATCATAATCTAGAATTGAGAGAATATTTACCTTAATCAATCTCTCAACTCTAGCTATGGAAATGCGGCTTAAACTTTTATGCCACACCATATATGACTTTTCATTCATCAGGGTTCTTCTTTCCATGACTTGCTTAGCAAGATACGAAGAAACATATATCTAATTCGGGGTAAGACACATTGTATACAAACCATATGTTAAAAAAGTTGTACCATTATGTTTTGATTAAACACAACTATATAACAAAAGCATTAAATACAAAACCTCAACCTTCTTTGTCTAAAATTGATACAAAGATCACATATAAAATGTGTGGTGTAGAAACCAAAATGAACCTTGCAACAAGGCTCAGCTCATACATTCCCTTATAGATATTTCATCCACTTCTTCATTGTTGTCAACCATCAGTTCCTCCTCTTTATTTGGCTTTATCCTAGATATGAACCCCTGCATTATGGAAGCACCTTGATCAGATACTCTACTATAGAGCCACTAAGTACTTAATGTGACTATCGCAAATCAGATTCATAAATTGATAAGCTAAGGAGTTATTCTATGGTCATAGTCTTTCTTTTTAGGCCTCATGCTACTGGCTTCTTTATGTGGAGAAGATTTAGTCTTTCTACCTTTGATCTTAGCGGGCTTCATTTTTGCCTTCCCTTTAATTACTTCGAGGGCTGTAGGTAGCAAGCTTGAGTTTTTCCTCCTCAGTAATGTAATGGGCAATCAAAGCATTGAAGTCCCATCCCTCATTCTGCGAATAATATGTCATAACCAGATTACTAAACTCTATAGGGAGTGTATTCAAAGTCTGGTGAACTATGAAGACATCAGGAAGAGGAATGTTTAACATCTTCAGTCTACTATGAAGATGGATCATTCTTGATATATACTTCATTACTCCCCCTTCTCCTGTATACCTCATAGAGAATAATTCTTTCATCAAGACATTTGTCTCAACATTAAGTTAAATTGTGTACCTTTAGGAGACATTACTAAGAAATTACTTTGCTATGTTTGTGTTCGGAAGTCCACTAAGCAGATGGTCAGGAATGGATCTTTTAATGGTCATAAGACTTAATTTGTTAGACCGATCCCAGGCTTTATAGGCTGCTTTATGAGCTTTCGAGCTTATGGATGTAGATAGAGATGGCCTATCCGTCCATATGATCATATCAACCTCAACTATCTCCATAGCATTCAATACATCATTTGCCCACTTCTTTATATTGAAACCAGCTAGAGTTTCAATGGTGATACTAATATTATTGACCGAAAAGGTGACTGTACAATGATAAGGTTTAAATCGGCACAAATGTAGGATAACAACGATACTCAAAACCATTAAACAATATCTTTCTCGAGAATCCAATCACACATATTATGAAACACTTTTGGGCTATATACATAATATATACAATTAGACCTCTAGATAAAAGCGTTCGGAGTAAAAACCATCAACTCTCATGACACTACCACCTTTGGGTGAATAGATCACTTGAGCAACAATTTTCCTCCATCTTATGCTTTTATGCACATCTCAAAATGTTATGTAAGGCCAACACCTCTAGGCAGAATAACCAAACATAAAACTAGAGACATCTCCCAATATGCAAGCAGAACAATTCAAAATATTGACTTGAAATGTCACTTTGGTGACTACATCCTCATCAATACTCAAGAAGTCCACAAACACAAGGGATACATCTTTATGTCATCCTCACATTTTTTATGGCATATGGTATGCAACAAATAACATCAATAAATGCAAAAATTCGAATGCACAGTCTCATTGTCACACACTCGTGCTAAAGACATTCTTTGAAAACTTCATTTGAGAATTTTGCAAAGAAAAAATCTCATTGGAGCGACTATCGTGCATCACCGGACACTAAACTGACTACCTGAGACATAAGAACCTCATGTATCTCCCTTATCGCAAGTTCGTTGCATGACAATTCACTCAAAATAGCTTCAGAATGTCTAATTCATTTTTTGAGTAATTATCATGCAATCCCGAACACTAAACATGAGACCTGAGACACAAAAATTGAAGTATCTCTTTCATGTGATGTTCGAAGCATGAAAATCACTTGAAATCAGATTCAAAACGCCTTAACTCCTTTTCTAGAGTTAAACTTTAATACATTACTGACGTAATAAATCCAAAAAAATAGAAAATTTCACTTTATGAAATTTTCAAACTTAGAAACTGACCCAAAATATCCTGGGGCACCCTTACAGAAAATCTAAAACTTTTGTGTGTTTTTTGTTTTGAAAACACTATAGCATGACGTCAGTAGTGCATTAGCGCACTATAGTGTTAATTAAAGTCAGCTGCGCATGGGGGAGTCATAGTGCGTGTGCACTTGTCGACCGCGTGTTTGGTGCGTCTGGTCACCTAACCAGAAAATGGCAATTTTGTGTGTGTTTCGGGCCAGTTTTTTGTACTCCTAGACTTGTTTTCAACCTGTTTCTTATGGCCAAACACGTTTATATCAATTTCATACAATAAAAAGAAAGAAAAAAAATTGAGAAACAGAAGTTAACTATCTGAAAACCTTGTGGAAAAAAACCAAAAAATCTTTGTTTTTAACCACCTGATCGGGTCACTGCTCTAATACCACGTGTAACACGTAATGGTGCCTTAGTTACGTATCCCGGATTGAACGTGAAAGGGCGATAAACGAAGAAATGAGAAATACCTAATTTCGATTTCATAAGTACAAACGAGCTTTTCGAAGCCGAAACGAACGCGAATCCTCTGCCGTCTTAACGGGAATTGTTCATCGGTCGCGGTCAATGTCTTTCTACAATTTTATCAAAATATAAGCTCTCTTAACAGGTCAGAGAATTCTTATACTTACAAATAATATGAGCAACTGCAGGAGACGTTAACCTTTATATATAGTTTTCATTTCGAGCTTTCCCATCACAGGCTCGATATAAGTCTAGTCTACACTGATCGGAATCTATTTTTCACTGAAACTTTAACCCATTGATTTAGATCATTTATTGAGCCACTTTATTATCTTTATCTGGATAAAATTACGTAACTTAACCATTAAGTTATTTGAAAAATAAAAAATGCAATTAAATATTGTCCAGCTTTATAAAAAAAGTCAAAAATATCCAACATATATATCATTTGAGTCGTATTAAGCAGGTGCTGCTAATTGTAATAGGAGGGTATCAACAAACAAACATTTTTTTTTTATTTCTTTCTATACACTTTGTGAGTTATTCCTACCACTTGATTTCTAGCCTACCATTTCTAGTCAATAATTATCGCATTTGGTCGATGTGTTATTATTTTGTTAATGACTATTTGATATGGAATAATACAACCACTTTTGGTGCATAAAATTGGCTGGATAGTGTTTCTAAGACAGACTTTAGTTATATTCAGTTAGCTTTCCAATTCACTAGTGCTTTCACGCGCCATGGATAAGAATATAAGAAACTATGTACACCTACTCCTGTACCCTACACTTTCCCTACCATCTTATACTTGGAACCTCAGGCCACCATATATGGTCCTTATTGTCTGGTTTCTCTAACTTTTTATGGAATATTATGGACACCCAAAATTTATGGGCCTTTTGATTTGATTAAAGAGGAGTATGCTATTCTTGATTTGGCATTTCGATCGAAACCCACCACCGTAATCATCGTCATCAAACCACATAGATCCCTTTACTTGTAAGGAACAATACTTTTTCCCCTAGATAAAACATAGAAGAGGCTTCATGTGATAAGAGGATAAAAAATTATTTCCCTTTAGCCAAATACTTAAATTAAAAAATTTTAATAGATAATCTAAATAATTTGAATTTATTTAATTTACTATTAATAATGAAAAATATAAACCTAGAATTAACAGAGGAGAATAGACTTCATGAAATGTTATATAATATCTTAAGTGAATTTGAGCAGTTCAAAGAAAACTACAAGATCAATAAAATCAATACTAAAGTCAAAAGGACATAAGAAAATTCTATGCAAAATGCCTCCTCTCATCTGTCCAATCATCCCGTTGATATGTCAATCCAAAAATTTTTGGTGATTTTCATTGACTGAACCCATCAAGGGTCGCATATATAAATTAGCCTAAGCTCCAATATTATTATACTTCCTTTGTCATACACATTATAGAGAGAGAAGTCTATAAGTCGTCACGCAAAGAAATAGTTTTCTGTATTTTGTGGCCATGGCAGAGGAGTTTCGGGGCCGGATTTGCGGCGAGAGCTGGTGGAATTCATCGAGAAGCGCGTTCATGGGCGGCTCACCGCCTTGTGCTTTTGGGGGTACCACTGATATGGGGTTTGGACCTTACGTTGTGGACTTGAAGCCTAGGTCGTGTAATGTTGACTCTGTATCAGAAAATTCTATGATTTTTCAGAAATCACAGAAGCCTCAACAGCAGGCCAATTCTGAGAGTGGTGATAGCACTATTTTGATGGATTCCACCTTGCAAATGGTGGGTTTCGGGCTACCTTCTTCGTCATCGTCATCTGACTGGAGCCAAACTTTAGCGTAAGTTACTGTACTGAACTACTCAAATCCATGATAAAGACACGTAGGTAAAGTTCTACTTCAAATTGGAAATTCATGGTTTTTGTTAGACCACTAGACCTTAAAAAAAGTTGAAAAACTTCAACTACAAGATTGAACAAGAATCCTGATGACTTTTGTTGCTGTTATTGGTAAAGCTGATCAAGTCAAACAAAATCATAGTAATTAATTTTTAAGTACTGATGATTTCCTTGTATCAATTAACTGATGATTCTTTTTTTTTTTTTTTTGCAGTTTAGGAAACGGAAGAGCTGAGAATGGTTACAATTCCATGCCCCAACAAGAAGACGTGAACACAGGCTTAAATTCTTCTCTGATGCAAAAAGATTGGAGTCCAAACAGCTTTACAAGCACAAGTGATGACTCACCAGTTAATGCTTTTAAAGCTATCAACCAAGACTTTTGTTTAGAACAACAAAGGTTAAATCCGGTGAACAGCTCGGCCAACTCTACCACAACTTGCCAGGGCTTATCATCAACAGGTCTTTTGATGGGTTCCTCATCAGCATCTTATGGGTACCCTTCATCGTTGATACAAAGTTTGTTTGAGCCTGGTGCTCCTCAACCACAACAACTTTTCGACAACCGGTCCATGAACTATGCAAATTATGGGAGCAACTTAAATGAATTACCACCGTCTTGGACAAAGATTTCTCCTTTCATGAAACCCTCATTGCCAAAGCAAGAATACAGTCATGGTTTGCAGGTATCTAGCAACACTCCTTTTTGGAATGCCTCAACAACGTCTATAGCTGATATTGGAGGCACTTTTATAGCCTCTTCTAACCCTCAGTTTCTTATGCCAACTCTTGAGGATAAACCCAATTGTCCCAACCTGAGTATAAAGGTAAATGAAAATCTCTGAACCATGAGGATACCAATAATCAGTTTGTTGTTGGATGACTAGGGTCGTGAATTCAGATTAGTAACTAACCCTTTTAACGTGTATAAATATTTTTAGGTTAACAATGAAGCAGTTAGAGACTCGGGATCGGTGGTTAAGAAAGGAAGTGAACCAGCATTCAAAAGGCCTCGAATCGAAGCGCCAACGCCATTGCCAACCTTTAAGGTATGTGTATTCGACTAAACTTGACACCTTTCTGTATTGTAGAGTTTTTCCATGATAATTATTTGGTTTCTGCGAAACAAGAGAAGTGAAGATTCGTTATCGTTATCAGGTGAGGAAAGAGAAGCTTGGGGACCGAATAACTGCCCTTCAACAATTGGTTTCGCCTTTCGGAAAGGTTACTTCTTGTATTTTTCTTTTACGGTTTTGCAAAAAGTACAATGACCGTAATAGTGTATAAATCTACCTTTTGTAGTTCAATTAAATGCTTTACTTTGCTATAAACTGAATCTTTATTTCGTACCTGTTTTTCCTTTTTTTTTTTTTCCTAACAGACTGATACTGCATCGGTCCTCCACGAGGCTATCGAGTACATCAAGTTTCTTCATGACCAAGTTAGTGTATGTCCCTTTATTTTCTTATAGATTAAGCATTCAATTGGAAAATGAGGCCAATTTTTTTTTTTAATTTCTGATACATGTTCTCTTTTTCTTAATGCAGGTTTTAAGCACTCCTTACATGAAAAATTGCGAAGCTATCCAGCACCAGCAGGTATATACAAGACAATTCATCTTTTCCTTTCCGTTGTTTTCTTTAATTTTGTAGTGCAAGTACATGAACTTTGCAATCTACAAACTTACAACATCAAACATTGATTTTGCTATTATAGGTTGTCGAGAATAATATGGATTCGAAAGGGATAAAACAAGATCTAAGAAGCCGAGGGCTATGTTTAGTCCCCATCTCAAGCACATTTCCAGTTACTCATGAGACTACAACTGACTTCTGGATGCCATCTTTTGGGGCCACTTTCAGGTAGAGTAGAGATGGATCAGGTGTTTAAAAGTTAAAAACGGTTTTTGTCCAAACGAACTGATCCTACAAAAGAAAAAAAATCTTAATGTACTGTCAAACCAACCAAGATGGCGAATGATAAGTTGAATATATAAAGCAGATTAGGAGCTGTCCCGCCGTGCTAGCTGTACCAGCTTGAGAGAAAAGCTAAAGAAAACAAAGGAAAGTAAGAGAAAAGAGAAACTACCGAGATGAACAGATAGTGCGGGGCCAGCTACAAGCAGAATGATGTAGGCTAGGAAATGATTAGGAACCGTTGGAGAAGAGAGCTAGGTTTTAATTCTATCAGCTGTAATAACCCAAAGGAGTATTGCTCTGAACTCATAGTTTGAAATTTCAAAAAGGTGAAATCAGGGACAGGAACAAGTTCTAAATTCGGCAGAAACTAAGTATAAAATGGGTCTTGAAGTTTATTTCCTGCTGTAGTTATTAGCTGAATTTAGCAGATGGGTTGATTAAACTACCTTTGTTCCTGTTGCTCTAGAATGGATACGTAAAGAGCTAGCTTGACAGCATCTTTTTTTTTTAACTGTTGTTTAAGAAAGAAAACGGAAGAGAAAGAATTAAAAAAAACATATATTGTACTCATGAATTGGATTGTTATTTCAGAGTGAAGAATGAGTGGATCTCATTTCACTGGTTTTTACAGCTTTTCCGACATTTGTTTATATATTTGGAAGGTGGTAGTGGAAGTCAGAGGGCGGCCCACTGTTCCTACTTTTAGGGTTTATGCATCTTCCTGGGACTGAGAGAGATTAAGAAAGGACATGCACGCGTTCATAGCACGCGCATTACAGATTATCATCATCACGCATCTTCTCCTTTCTTATATATGTACGTATGCAATCGTCAACTTTAATGCTAAAAATGCGTTAAGCCAGATGAAGAAGACATATCCAATACATAGACAACCTCAATGTTCAGATATCGGGTTTTCATTAAAACTGCTAAATTTCTTTTCGTTCTTTTTTTCAGCATATATCAGAGAGAACCTTAACCTATGATATGGATATTCCCTCTGGTATACCGACGTTCTGAATCGAATTCACATCCCCGTTAGCAGGAAAAAGAAAAACTAAATGTATATACTAACCTAAATTGACATGAAAAAAAAACTACATGGTTTCTTTTGTACCTCAAACGGTATTCTTAATGGCTGCGAAAATACAAGTTAAACGGCAATTTCTTCCTCATCATTTAGTTTTGCGTATTGACTTAACATGTAGGGAAAATGTTGTCTAGAATAATAGAAAGGATAATAATTCTACACATCTTTTGCCAGCATGAATGTGCTTCAAGCATTGCCATAATTAGTGCCGTCTTATCCCCATTGTCATTGCTCGCTTGTTCTTTCTGAAACGAAATCAAGTGGACATTTCACATCTCAAAAAGTCTCTAAGCTCTGGTTTGTTTTTGTTTTCCACACAGTTTGTCGTATATCCACAGATCCACTATTGATTACCCATAAATGGTAAATACTGCAACTTTTGAAGATAAAGAATGCCGTCTTCAGAATTAGGAAAAGCATATGTAGTCTTTTTCATGCTTTCTTTTTGCAGCTTTTCTTCAAATAAAAAATTTAAAAGCAATGAAAAATGATTTTTTACAGATTTTTTTTTTGCATATGAAGATTAGAAGGTATTAGATAATATTAGTTGTGACAGATATGCATTTATTAATGTCGGTGTTAATTTATTAAGATTAGAGTTTATTCTTTGTATTTTTTGTAAATATTGGTCTTGCACCTCTTGTTTGGTATAAAGAATTTAAGTACTTTTCTAATTATTTTTAGTGGCTCATATAATTACTCTTTTCTCTTTATTTATAATGCAGGTGGGGTGGCAGCCTATATTTTCTCTTGGTTTATGTCAATCATTTGGAAATCACTAGCGGTAATGCTAAACTTGTGACTTCTCTTATTTCTCAAAATTTACAAGAATTTTCTTGAAATAGACTTTGGTGACATCATTTTCTCGGTTTACAATTGCTATCCCATTCTCCAAGTTTGATGCTATTTCAGAAAAAATATATTTGTATTGTTTTGACAAAAATGATAATGAACAATTGTAACCCGAGTTCAACTCCAATGGCTGAAAGTGTTCCTTTATCCAAATTGTAAGGTACAACTCTCTCTCATGATGAGGCTAATATGTAACGCACAGTTTGTGACGATGAGGTGTAACGCATAGTCTGTAACAGTTTGCATTACATTACTCTTACATATTCTCACATCTCGTTTGTTGTTAATAAGTTGTGCCAATTTCTTCACTAGTCAACCTTAGCTCACTTTCAACCTCTCAAATGATTGCTTAAACATTTACAGGGAACAATTTCTCTTTCTTTGTTGATATCTCGTGGTTCTCTTAATTATTTAATTGTCTTTAGTGATGCTAACCGGGTTAGATATCCTTTCCATTGGGAAATTTTCAATTTACCTAGGTAGCAACTTGTTGGCATGAACGTCTAGTAAGAAATGTATTGTTTTAGGTTGTTTATAGAGTCTGAATTCAAAGCTATTGCAAATGCTTGTATTATGATTAAGTGGTTTATAAAACTTATTATTGAAGTAGGCGTAAAACTTACTGAACCTTCTCTTGTTTGGTATGATAATATTGGGGACATTCATAAGCGACTTCATGATATTGGAGAGCTTAAGATGGAGGAAAGTAAAACTATTAGAGACTTTTATGAGGTACTGTGTGATATTGCCAATCAAGCACATCAACTTGGGATAAAGAATTCAAATATGAAATTTGTTAAGAAAACATTAAGTTCATTATCTCCTAGATTCATACCGAAAATTGTAGTCATTGAAGAAGCCCATGACATTAAAGAGTTATCTTTGGATAAGGAAATTGAGATTCTCACAAACTTTTAGATGAACTTGTTGAGAGATAAGCGTGAGAAGAGCAAAGGTAGACTTTGCAAGAGGAAGTTGCTAAATATGTGAATGATTTCGGAGACGACTCCAATGAAAATGATGATGTGGTGTCGCTAATAAGAAATTTCAGCAAGTGACTAAAGAAGGTGAAGAAAGATAGACCTGAATTCAAACATAATGGTGGGAGTTCATCAAACAAAAAGCAAAAGCTCAAAAAAGTGAAAAGAAAGGAAAGAACATACCATGTCATGAGTGTTAAGGTTTCGTACATATGTAAGCGAAATGTGCTAATAGTCTTACAAGGAGAAAAGGGAAATCTTACACAAGCACTTGGAGCAAAAATGAATTTGAAAGTGAGTATGACAACAAAGAAGAAATTATGAGTAATCATGTTGGTTGCTTTAAAAAACAAAAGTTCAGTTGCTTCTTTAGTAGTAACTAGTGAAGAAACTGACAACAAAAATATAGATGTTTCAATTCTAAATTCTAATTATGATTGTGACAGCATTGACAACGATTCAGAATTAAAACAGAAAGACATCTAGAAGGCCTATGAAATAATGTATGCCAAATGGGTGAAAATGTGTAAATAAAATGAGAAAGTAAAGAGGGAAAATTCAACCATGAAAGAGATCATTCAAGGTCTAAAGATGAAGTTGCTATCAACAATAGATGAGCTTGATGAAACAAAGCTAAAGCTGGTCAATACCAAAAAAGGAATAAGAATGTTGAATGGTGGTACCGAGAAGTTAGATAAATTGCTAGAAATTGGTAAAAACAAAGGAGATTTTTAAGGTGTTGGTTATAAAAGTAAATGTTCTCAGTTGAATAATGAGCAAAGTGGTGAAGTTAGATTTGTTAGGAGAAAAACTTCAAAAAGGAGTCGAAAGTTTACGCCTAAATGTCACCTTTGTCATGTAAACAGTCATATAAGGCCAAAGTGTTGCAAACTATTACAAATGCTATTTTGGGGAGCTCAAAATAGATAATTCAAACACTCTTGTGAAGAATTTCCAGCAACAACCAGTATTATCAAAGCAAACTTGAGTTAGATAGAATCAATTACAAGCACTTATGGATTTTAAATCCATGCACGCCACCTCTCATAATGGATGGTATATATTTTGACAGTCAACATTCACGACATATGTCAAGTGAAAGACGCTGCTTGATAGATCACCAAAGTTGTATGGATGGTAATGTCAATTTTTATGACGGAAAGAAAGCAAAGGTGATTGGTAGAGGAACTCTTTGCATTGATGGACTGTCTCACTTCAAAAATGTGCTTCATGTGGACAGTTTAAAAGGTAACTTAGTGAGTATTAGCCAACTTTGTAATGAAGGGCTGTTAGTTAAATTTACTTTTGATGGATGTAAAGTGTTGAATGAATAAGGAGATTGTATAGTAAGCAGCAAAAGATTGGCAGATAATTGCAACATGTTATAGGCTATTACTTTTTGCAATTCAGCCGCATATGATAATAGGACTCTATGACACTAAACGATTGATACGGTGGTAGAAGAGAATCTTCCAAATCAGCTTCACATATCAGATTATAGGCGCAACGAAATTAAAAGCAGAAAACATTTAGAATCACAATTAGCTACTTGCAGAAAAGAAACCAACCAGACAGAGGACTAGTTGGTTGCTTCTGAGGAAGAAACCAACCAGATATTTGATGCAGAAATAGGCTTGTGGGATAACGAAAACATAAAGGAATGTGATTTCAACAAAGATCCTCAATGACGAATCAAACAGGGTTATCCTATTGAGAATGTGATCAGTGAGATTAGTACTTTACAACTTTAAAGCTTATTGAAGTAAAAAAAAAAGGGTTTCTAAGGTTCAAGTGATTGGTATATGTCTGGCTTTTTCTTATTTGTTGAATATTATATGTGAAAATGAGGTTCTTCTTGATGATTTAAGAGTTCTGCTTTTGGATTTTGATTTACAAAGTTATGTCAAGAAAATATTGATGCTTGGTTAGAGACCTATAAGAAGATAGGTTTTCTATGACTTGGGGTTTTCAAGTTTTATCTCGGTTTTTCTCTAGATCGTGGGTTGTATGAGTTTGGCTAATATGCTATCACTAGGAAATTGCTTATGAAATAGGATTTGCAGAGAATGCTTTATACGTGAAGATCATTGTTCACTTATATGGCACTAGTACGAAATTGTGGGAACAATTTGATTGTCTTCTCAATGATGGATTTATTTCTCAAATGTTTGTGGTATGATTAATAGGGCACCAAAGATTATAAACCAAAGCATAGAAATGAAAGTTGACAACTATTTGTGTCGTGAGATGGGTTGCTCTTTACATGATTTTGTTGCTTTTCCTGCATAAAACTTTGGTATAGATTGCAAGAGCTAGTTATGGAAAAGGGTTTATGTACACTTAAGTACTCCATTGCAAGGTCCTTGATATTAATCGCATTGAAGGTATCTTTTAGGGGGAGATTTCAAGGTATCTCCATGATTCTTAGTTCTTTTGGCATTAATTTGTCTTAAAGGGGAGATAGGATTGTTTATAAATTTTCTGTTGCTTGTGAACTTGGCTATTGACATGACTTTGATGTTATTTAGAATCTATTATTAGATTGCTTAATTCAGAGGGAGTTATTTGATGTCACAAATAATGTCAAAAAGGGGAAGATTGTTAAAATATTTGTTAAGATATCTAATTTATTATTTTGGGCATTATTTGTAGTTTAATATATTTGATATATCATTAGTGATAAAAAATTCACTTAGTATAGGATTCCACTATCTTTGATAATGTAGTATTTTCTTAAAGATAAGATGGTGTGAAGGAAGGAATCCTACTTGAAATAGAATCTTAAAGAAGATAAGATTTATTGGAGATAGACATGCTTAGTGAAGATATACATGCAACATATTTATTGGTGATTTCATCGTCTTTTTGGCAGTTACATTTTCTAGATTATGTGTGTATAATTGGACTGTTGCTCCATTGATTTGTGTGTGAAAAAATGAGCAGTCAATTGATCAATATTTGCAGTTGTGTTTTCTTTCTGAGTAGGAAAACATTACACGATCTATCCATAATCTTTGACAGCTGCTCTTCTGAAAAAATATGTAGTTGATTGATTATTGATTGTAGCTACGTTTTCTTGATGCTTGAGTGAACAATTACATGATTTATCCATCTATAATTGTAGCTGCGTTCTATGTGCTTTAATGATCAATTACACGTTCAATTGATGATTTGTATGGTTGCTTTTTTAATGATTTAGGGCTATTGATTTGATCAATATTTTAGGGCTCCTAGTTTGATTGACGATTTGGAGCTGCTAGTTTCTGTGGTGCTTTTCGTGATTGATTACAACATATAGAACACTCTATTGATTGATTTTTGCAGCTGTGTTTTTGGGATGTTTCAATGATGAAACACATGTTCATTTGATGATCTTTATGCTACTGTGCATGGGATTCTTCATTGATTATTTCGAAGGTTCATAGCATAATTTTGGTTTAACGACTTCCCCTGATTTCGGGCTGATGAGGCTGCATATATAAGGGGAATGTCTTTTGACTCAAATTGTTCCTTTGTTTATGTCTTTATTGATTTAATCATTGGGTTATTATTTTCATCTTTATTAATGTTTGTTGTTGCAGAAATCCTTTGTTGAGGTTAGCATAAGATGGTCGTTCTATTGGGAGTAAAATACTTTCATAGGGTGTCAATACGAGTGGGTAGCATCAAGGGTTGAGTGGTCTCGGCTTAGTAAAGCCTTGTATAAGACTATTGTATCACAGTAAAGATTGATTAAGCTAGGTGAGGGCCTCATAGATGTAAGTAGGATGTGTCGAATCGCGCTACCAAATTTTGTTTATTAAGTTATTTGTTGCATATTTGATTTTTTTTGCTTGAGATTTAATTATGAAAAATCCACAGTTGCTAACACAGTTGCTTTCTATTAAGCAACCATTAGGTTCACTTCAAAGCAACTGCGGCAGAATATATATGTTGTGGAATTACAACCTTCAAATGTTTTATAAAGAAATTGCTATTGGTGTTATTTCTTCATCTGATCAACTTGTTGACATTTGAATGAAGCCATTTCTTAAGAAGCATTTTGACCATTTTGTTTCCAAGCTTCAGTTGTGTTCTTTTCATCCTTCAATTTGTGGGAGGCGTATTAAATAATATTAGTTGTAACATATATGCATTTATTAAGGTTGATATTATTGATTAAGATTAGATTTTATCCTCTGTATCTTTTATAAATATCAATCCATGTATATAATTTGTATCATTTTTACTATTGTTATATATAAAATTACAACCTTAATCTCTTGTTTTTGCTGAGGGCAACTTCATATCAAAATGGACATTGGTTCGGCCGGATTCTGGCTGAACGGTGCATTGCTACTTGGATCCATGCATTGATTATCCTCTGTGATAAACTCAACGTGAAAGTACCTGCAAAACAAAGGAAGGCACGTCGGGGGTTGTGTCCCGA
>JAOTBA010000002.1:23178287-23207701 GCA_025629845.1 Erythroxylum squamatum | reverse complement strand
AACAATCACAAATGTTCCACTAGCTTTATGACTTGGGTAGGACATTTGGTTAAGTTTAAAAGCATAAAATGTGGTTTGCACAAAAAGAAAGGTTAAAGCTTAAAGGGGTTTATCAAGGGAAAAATTTTGTCAATAGGATAGGTTATTTGGCTAATGTAGTTTATAAAAAGCAAGGAATGCCTAATCATATCCATGTTAATGCATGTGATAAAAATGTGGTCTCGAATAGAAATTCAATGCAAAATCTGGATGTACATGTCATGAAGGTCACACATTATCAAAAGGCAATGAAACTGATATGGATGTGTCAGTCAAATAAGGCTCAAAATCTCACCGACTTTGTTTACCATTAGTCACTATGCTTCTAAAGATAATGCATATTGACCAATCACAAGAGCAAAAGTACATGCTAAAGTTGCTATGAAATTCTTTAGTCAATTCACACTCTAATCAGATTATATAATCCCATAAGCAATAGAAAATGAGAAAATGTTTGTTTCATTTGTTTTATTGTTTCTCTCATTTTGATCGAAAACTTAAAAACAAGTAAAACAAACAAATTCAAAAACACACATGCATATAAAAATTAATGCGGAAATGTAAAGGAAAAGATATTTACTTCCCTTGGGTTGCCTCCTAAAAAGCACCTTTGTTTAGGGTCGTTGGCTCTACTCCTTCTTCTCCTCACGTGACAAAATTGTGATCTTCAGGTATCACATGCGGCTCCTCCACGTGAGGTAGTTTCGGATAGGGCCTTAGTCGATCATCATCCTCATTCATTGTCTTCCCTATCCTCAGATTCTCAATCTTGACTGAGTCCATACACTCTAGAAATATTTCAAACGTCTCTTCTCCTTTTTCTTCATCATTCAATTCTTCCAATCTGTTATGTAAAGGTAAAGAGTAAATTTCAAAAATAATCATGGACTCAGTACTTACCCCTAAGCTAAAAGATGTGTCCTTTTCGGCTTCGACACAAACAATTCGTTGAGGGTTGATCTCAAAATTCTCAAGTTCCTCATCACTTTGTAAAGTTTTTGTACAAACGTCCATTGGGTACACCTTGGGTTGATACGGCTGCTCCTCTTCTCTTTGCGATTCTAGGTGATTAAGCCTTATTGTCATCTAACCCATTCGGTGTTCCGTGCTTGTTGGCTTGCTTTTGTCTCCTGTCAGAATTCTTGTAACTACTGCTGCATATTTTGTTGTAATTGCCGCATATCCTGTTGAAATTGCAAATTGTTAGCAACAAGATTCTTAACAAGTTCTTCTAAAGATGCACCTGAATCGTGTTGGCTCTCCGAATCTTGGGCGCTAGACCATGTGTTTTTTAGAAATTGCCCTCCATCCTTCTAGAATTGTATAGTATTTTGCTGCAGTTGCAAAGTATTAGTATTCACAATATTAATCAACTCTTTCAGAGATAGAACAAAGTTGTGATAGGAAGCTTTTGGTCTGTATGTCTATCATGGAAGTAATTATTATGATTATCCCATCCATAACAAAAGTTAGATTGATCAGTCCAAACATTGTTATAGGATTGAGAATATGACTTATAAAAGAAATTGCTTCTGTCTATATCAAAAAAAAATTCAAACATGAAACAAAAGTGAAAAGATCACAAAATAACAGAAAAGAAATTAATTACAAACAAATATATACAAAACACCAATTAAATCACAAAAAAAAACTAAAAAACTGCGCTCCTTAGCAAAGGCGCCAAAATTGACGGCGTGTCGTAACCCTAATCAAAATAAAATAACTATACTACTACTATAGCAGTGGTGAGTCTAGGTCGATCCAACAGAAAGTGTGTACAAAGTTGGTTTTTTTTAGGGGGGTTGGAATTTTTTAAACAAGAAAATAAAATGAAACTAGACTAATAAAAATAAATTAAAGAAAACATGCAAAAATGATAAAAATGGAGAATTCGGTAGGGACCCGGTTCTTTGGTTCAATCTCAGTCTACACCCTAATTAAGCATATTTCGTTGATTTATTGTTCTCAAACCTCTCTTAATAACTATTAATCGTGGATAAATAATTAACCCGAGTTTTTTCTTCGGTAGTGTTTAATCAAGATACAATCCTTAATTAAACCTAACCACTAAATAACCTAGGATATGATCTCTAGATTTAATTCGGCAGTAACATTACGAATTAGAAAAACTTATTAATCAAGGTAACAACCACATACAATGCGTCATTTAACCTAGGTCGTGTTATCCCTAATGATTACAAATCATTAGTCGCTACACATGAATTTCAACATAACAATTACGGATTATATCGAAATTCTAACAATAGGTTTGCAATTAAATGATTCAATAAACGCATTAAAATCAACTTTTCACAATACCCAATGGGTTTATACACAGATAACTGAACAATAAGGAAAATCTGATTATCCATACATAATACCCAAATTAATTAACATACGATAAAACAATCAATTTCTAATAAGAGAAAGAAACAACAAAACAATCAAAAAATACTTAACCCGGGTCGTCAGTGTCGATGTCGCCTCCGAACCAGCCTCGGGACGTCACCCTTTCGTGAGTCTCTCCCGAAAAAATATTTCAGCACCCATTGATAACCTTACCGAAGCCCCCTTATTGCTCTTCACTGTGCCTCCCTTCTCGGTACTGTTCTGTTTCTCCCAACCACGCTACTGTTCATGATGTGATGAATAAACTTGGGAGTTTTTGGTCCACCCTACTATTCACTCACTTCTCTTACGGCAAGCCGCGGCTCTTCTCCATTTCTCTCAGCCACTAAGCCAAAGCCCCCTCTCTTCACACCCCTTACTGTTCTTCTCTGCGTGCTATGATATGACAAATTAGTATTTGGGTCACGCCTCTATTCACGCAAAAAACCTTCCCTTTTACTATACGTTTTGAATAAAGAGCACACCAGGCGTTTACGCAGCGCATAACGCCTTCGTTGCGTTGCTGTTCCTGTTCTGCTACGTTTTATTCTCTGGTTTCCTTCTTCTGTTGTCGTTTTATGCTTCCACATGCCATATGCTTTTAAATTTTTCTTCTTCTTTGTGTTCCATTTTTCTTGTCTTTTATTATACTTTTTCTTCTTGCTCCATGAACGCAAGTAAATATTAATCTTCGAAAAATGGCCCATATATTGTGCTTTCGACTCACTTTAACTTCTTTGCTTCCAAATTATACCTAAAATTGTATATGAATTAAAGTGAATACCTTAAGCATTTTCATGTCAATAATCATTAAATGTTATGGGATAATTTCGTAATCAATTAAGCACCTATCAATTATCGTTAAATTGTTCCTAGTTGTTATGCTGCTAAGAATGAACATTAATAGTGTAGGAAGACTATCACACATTATATTTCGTCTTTATAAAGGAAGTCTTCAATATAAATATATGAGTATTTATTAGAAAATAAGTTTAGTAAACTTGTCCATTATGATAATTTCAAATGGAGCATGATTTATGTGGCCATAGAAATATTCATTGTGATGATTCTATAAGTGATTTTTATATCATATAAAGGTTGTTTTATTTTGATAATATTTAGACCTATCCTAATTAAGGGTGACTCGACTAGTAGTTATTAGACAAAACATCTATATAAAGATAGTTAAGTGAATAATATATAATTTATCACCTTAAATTAATTAGAAAAAATGTTCCATTGTTCTCGGTTATTGTTGATTTGAGAAATTCTTATTCAAGGTGAAATAATTCCTTGAAAATAGATTTCAATTAACATTAAAAAAAACTCAATTTGTAATGCTTAAACACTAGGGTAAATCACATCTAGTTCCTTTGTGGTCTGGACCTTTTCATTTTAGTCCCTAATTTTAAAAACTATCATTTATTTATGAGGTTATAGTTTTGTGTCACATGTATCTCTTAACACAATTCTCTATTAGAAAACCTAATAAAAAAGTGGAGAAATGACATTGTATTGACTGTGTTATGTGTTATGTGAGTTATGTGTTATGTGACATAACACCTATTATAATTGTTCCATGAAATACAAGCAATACAATATTGTTTCATTGTTCTTTGTTAGGCTTTTAACAGAGAATACGATTAGGATTATAGGTTATACATAAACATAATCTCTAAGGGATAAATGTTAATTTTTAAAAGTCAGGGATCAAACACTTTTAAAGTTTATATTTTGTTATAATCATTGTTAATCATGTTGGTAATCTTAATATCAAAATTTTATTAAAAATATTTATTTTCTTTATTAAATAAATTATGAGATATTTCCTTGATTAAATAATGATAACTAAGATTGGAATAACCGTATCATTCTGCACTTAATCAATCTTAAGCCATTGGAAAAATCGGTTGAGCTACTTATTGAACCAAATTCAAAAGCTAAAATGGTCGTTTAACTATAAAATAGCCGATACAGAAAAGTCTAAATTCTGAAGGATGTTGAGCCTAGACAGTCCTATGCCATCCCTGATCAAGCAGAACCAGAATCGACACATACCACTCCTAAATATTTGATTTGAAGCTGCAGTACAATGCACGAGAAAATTTGATGCAAACAAGGAAAATAAAATTACTTAAATAGGTTGTAGTTTAACAAACTTCCCCTTCCAACTTGAAAGTTTGTCTACGATCACTAGTTATCAACATCTTTAGGTCATACTCGTATGTCTTCAACGCATATTCTAGTCACTACTGTTTAAGAATTGTGTATATATATTCAGTCTTTTGCAGTCAGTAAATGCAGTTATGCTTTTCGATAAACAACTGCCAAATCCTGACACAAAGAAGACGTCTAAAATAAACATCAGAATACAATAGTACGCCCGTGCGGGTAGCCTAGTTGGTCATTGGGAAGGAAAGTAAGTCCAAGGTCTCGGGTTCGAGTCTCGGCAGCGGCAGTGTGGGAGTTCATCCAATGTGGTGACTCCTTGTGCTCATCGAGCACTGGACCGCCTTTTCAAAAAGCTAGCTGGGATCAGACCGTGATTTACCTCCCTCACACAATATCGGGCCGGAGTGTGGGGGCGCCTAAGGTGGGCGTTCCACCTTTTGAGTCCAAGAATACAATAGTACAGTGCGTAATGGTTCCGGTATCTTATAACCTACGGCTTCGTCCTATTATCTTCAGAAATTACACCCTTTGCAGGTATTTATGTATGGAGAAATAGACCCCAACAGATGAAACAACTCTGATTTCACTTCCTAGTTACCAGGTTTGCTTCTGGACTAGTTAAGCAGAATTAATTACTCAGTAGCAGTTTTTTACCATCTGCGTCTTTTTCTTGGTTACCAATAGTAGTTTTTCACTTATGCTACTCGTCATAGTTGACAAGAAGCAAGATTGGGAAATTAATAGCATCAGAATTCTTCTAAAGGATCAATATATGATGTGAGAAAGAGGCCTTTGTTCTGAAGAAACAAATCTAGGCTTGCAATAGAAAAATGACTTGAGAAAATTACATATTATTGTTCGTGGAAACATGAAACTAAAAACTTTTAGAGCGGAATAGATGGGAAGAATTTAAGCAGTTCACTTGAATTTCTTTACAATGGCAGCAAAGTGCTGTCCTTGGTGGAAAGCTAGCTCCAGCTCCAGCTCAGTGGGCTGCCTGGAGCCATCTCCAGCAAACGTTCCTGCACCATAAGGTGTCCCTCCCTTCACCTGCTCCATCTCAAACATTCCAGCTCCAAATGTGTAACCAATGGGCACAAAGATCATTCCATGGTGCACAAGTTGAGTGATCGAAGTTAAGCTGCATGAATTTTCAGGAAGGGGTCAAGAAAAAATGAGCATAACGACAGCAACAGTAACATTTAAGATAAGTCGAAGGAATCATAAGGGAACCTTTTCAACTAAGGCCTGATATATCTTCTTACTGTAATTAATATAATGGATCATAACAGAAGGGAAATTTTGCAAATAAACTTACGGGGTTGTCTCCTGTCCACCTCCCTGTGATCCTGTGCTGTAGAAAATCCCTGCCGGCTTACCGGCTAGTGCTTGAGTTCTCCATAAGCCTCCAGTAGCATCCATAAATGCCTTAAATTGTGCAGCCATCATACCAAATCTAGTGGGGAAACCAAAAAGGACTCCGTCAGCCTCGGGAAGCTCAGCTGGTGTAATGACAGGCACGTCTCTCTTCGGTGGAGCGCCCATCTTGCCAAGAACCTCTTCTGGCAGGGTTTCAGGTACCTTTCTCAAGCGCATATATGCAAGATCAGATAAATCTTTTGTTTCCCTTTCAGGATAGAAACCAAGTACACTACAAATAAGTTAAACTTCATTTTGATACTCTATCTTCAGATTGTGCAGAACTAATTCTATGTTGCAAATTCGTAGGATATCTGTGACTAGCTCGAAAGTGCAAAAGCTGTGAAGTTTCTAAAAAGCATTATGGACAAAGTCAAAAAAGTGGCCTAATACTTTTCTGCTTTGAGTTTCTTGTCTTGTAATAAGTTAGGACCACAGAAAAGCCAAGCTAAGTGCAGCGTCTCTTCCTGCTAAAACGAAAATTGCAGCAGCTTAAAGCTTAAAAACCTTAATCCCTGCAAAATATAATCCTATAATTACAGAGTCTGGCTCGGAGAAAATCTTTTCAAACTTCGCAATGTGCCATGCAACTGAATTTACCAGAAACTAATTCACTTAACTCATAAAGGGAGAGAGCTTGTTCTAATCGAAAAGGAAATGAAGCCTGCAGTGAGGATATTTGGGGTAATATGTTCAGATTCAAACTTAGGACCTTTGTCTTTGGTGAGGGGAGTTCCCCACTTGTCTACCCCTATCCTCAGGCAGGAAAGATTTAAGTGATATTTTATGTATGCCTTCTCTGTTATTCTCACTTTAGATCAAAATATTCAGAAGCACAATCTCACAGCATTTCAAACCTGCCATAGCTTCACTTCCACTCCTTCAACAGATGCAGCTCCTTTCTTCACTTCTTCAGCCAGTCTTGCAACATGTCCATACATGGAATAATAACTGCGGCAACCATCATAAACTCAGCAATCATCGCTTACATTCTGATGCAATGCTTAAAGAGATTCCTCCCTTAATGGTATTATGCAAATTATATTTCTCGTTTTAAATATTTCCATCAAGAAATTTCTCATTTTGTTTGGAGACCATAATCATCAAGTTGATCTCTTAACACATGATTGTCAAAAGTGAATTTCCAAAAAAGGTCTTGAGTTTGTTGACAAATGTGTCAATCCTAGATAGTGACAGGGAAAGAAACAAAAAGGAAGCTTTACAGGAGATAGAAGCATGTATATACATAGCAATTAATCTCAAAGAAAATAGTTTGGGCCAACGTTAAGATAGAGAGGCATATGCATTAATTTAGGTGCACACTCTAGCACTAACCTTGCCAGGGTACAAGGTGATGTGCATATATTTCATTTCTGATATGGTATCATGCTATCATTTTCCTAGAAATCATTTAAAACCCATATAAAGATATAAAATAGAAAATCAGTTCTACAGGTCGCCCTAATCCAGGCGACAAAAATGATAGCATTTGTAAATGATAACTGGCTTCAACAACAATAAGTGCTGGGACCACTTGCTTCAAAAGCACGGAGCTCGAATTCTTATCCCAATTATAATTCCAAAAGGTAGGTCCAGTTTCACGATTACTTTTTCCTCGTTAGTACCTACTTAATGAGTAACGTCCACAAAACTTTTTTCCCAATCTTATTGTTCGCATTTCTTGCTCCACTGATTGAACAAAAATATGTATGGAGTAATGGGCAAGTATTGTTGTATATCACCAAGGAGGGGCAAACATCGAAAAGCAAGTTTTCTGCACTTATGTTCCATCTGAAACAGCTCCCCGGTTGATTAAGACAGTAAACAAAAGATAAAGGAAATATGACAAATAAAACATGAACCATAATTTGCTGTTCAGGTACCAAGTTTCATGATCTTACAGAGCTCCTCCAAAATGGAAAAAGAGAAAGTAATTCTTTTGCTTCAGTCTCCATTTTTATTACTCCATCACTCTATCACACCGCTATTCTTTAATTGCGAGAGCTCTAAATAAGAACATAAGGGAAGAAACAACCATTCTGGTTAAATTAAACAAGAAAATTTAGCCAGCGAAATCTTCTAAACCCTTTGGCCAAGTGCATGACTATATATAAGGAGTTGTTTAATAATAACATCGAATTGGTCTAGAGGGCGCTTATACATCTCCAGTGTTTCCTACCAGGAGAAACAAGAAACAAAAAAAAATAAAATCTACCACTTCTAGAGCAGCAGAATTCGATCCCCTGCACTAACTAAGAACAAATGATAAAATATTTAATCAATTCTAAATTGCAGTCCCATCACGAAGATCCATATTGAGTCGTTTTAGAGTTCAATGAACAAAGTTTCCCAGAAACTATAACAACAACAAAGTTTATGAGAAACAAGCACGCTGGAATGGAGCGCCACTGACAACAAAGAATAGTCCCCAGAAAGAACACATACGAAAATTTAAGACTACACAAACAGACAGTCCCATCAATGAGTTGACGAAAAAGACATGAAACGATGAGACTAGCCCACAATGATAATCTCAAAATCAAGAGAAGAAAGCAAGACAAAGAAAGACCGAGAAGGAGAGATAAAAAGAGAGAATTGCAATGCTTACACAATATACACTTTGCTGGCCATGGATAGAGCGTGTCTCTCTGCAAGGTTTTGTGGGCAGGCAAACCGTGTCTAGAAAAAGGACAAGTTGTAAGCTTTGATACAGACGGAAGGAGGGAGCAGGAGGGTTGATTTATATCCAAATATTAAGTAGGACGTCATCATAAGCCGTCCATGTACAGTAATACTAATATATTGATTGAGGTGGCGTCTGTGTAAAGTATTTCCCAGTACTTACATAACTCTCAACTTGTCTGACCCTGAGGGTAAAAAATAAAGTGCTGGACTACGTCAATTCTTTCGGTCATCTACTTGTGATTTGGCCGTGTTGATGTCATCCGCATCATCAATTCATACTGTGAAATGACACCCAATAAAATGTGGTTTAGCGATTGTAAACAAAATTTTGTCATAAATAAATAAAAATAAGTGGTTGAACATGGGTAAGAAGTTAATTAATCGAATGAAAATATTTTAAAAAATCTTATAAGCTTTAGGTCAAATTTCATTTCAATTTACTGAAAATAAAAGAAATTGTTTATGGATACATTGAGTTCTTATCACCATTTATCAACCAACCAGAATTAGGGGTCATTTCTGCTTATTATATTCAGTTGTCATTTATTTTTAAAGTCAATGGTAATTGTCAGCCAAACGTATGCATTGAGATTGATTTATTTTTATTTTCATGTCCCACCTTCTTACCTAGTAGTCCCGTTTCAAATTTTTGATACGATTCAAAAGCATCCTGTATTTCTATTTCAGGCCTCTAAAACTGATTGGAAATTGCCTTGTTGTTTCTAATTTGATTACAAGCCTCGCAGCTGTTTCAAGTCTATCTTTGTTTTATTTCTTTTATAGTATCTCTTAGTCTTTTATGCTCTAGAAAGTGAGATTAATCTTAATATTAGAATTATCATGATTTATTTATTTTTAATATGTCACTCTATATATGATCACAAGCATCAATTTTAAAAATTAAATCATCATCATCAAATGGGAAAGAAAGTTTTTAGTAATGCAGAACACAAAATCTTACATTTTTACATGTTCAATCAAATAGGATAAAAATTCAAATCTTTAATCTTTTTTTAAAAGCATTTGAAAATGCTTTTTCATCTCAGCTAAAATTTGATAAACTTGAAGTATAATTTAATACTCTTAAAAAATTTTGAACTTTTTTTAATCTATTAATTTATCAGGAAATTATGAGATTTTTTTGAAGATATGAGGTTGAATTTTAACTCCTCTATCATCTATCTCCATGCCAAGAATTTCTATTTTTGACTTACATATCTTAGCCTTTTTCCATAGAGAGATAAACTATGTTGTTCACGTAAATTTGCAAATTTATTTAGATGTATAACATTATAAGCAATATTTTCACTAGCTATTAAAATATCATCTGCATAATCATGTATAAAATTATGATACTTACAGATGTTATCTATTTTCCTTTTGAAATATTTGTGGGGCATTTTTAAACCAAAAGTCATCACTGGTTATTCGTAATGACCTTGTAGAGTAGAAAAAGTTGTAGATAAATACTATTTTTATTCATTTATATCTGTCAAAATTCACTCTTACAGTCAAATTTAAAGAAGAATTGTTTTTCTCTAATTTAGTTTATTAATGTTTCTTTATGGGGTAAGAAGTATCCATCAAATATCATATTAGCAATTTATTTTTTGTAATTTACTACCATTCTAGCTTTATTTATAATTATTTCTATATGGTTTCTAAACATAAAAGCTAGGGAAGAATAAGGGAATTTACTATACCTAATTATCTCTAGATTTTCTAATTCAAGAAGTTGTTTTCTAAATTCCTCTTGATATTCTAAATTATATATCATAGCAGTAACTTTAATGATTTTTTGTTTGTCTATCATTTCTAAGTTTGCTTCTTCTCTGTTGTTATCCCAAAATTGTAATAGATTTTCATAGTATTTTTTCTTTATCTTTTGTTTTAATAATTCTAATCCATCTTTGATAGTTTTTATCAGTTGATACTTGTTCTCTATAATGTTATATATTTTTTGTAAAGGTTTTCCTTTTGGAATGATCAGCTTTCTTTATACCCTACATCACGTTGAACTATATGAGGTTTAAATGTGATTGATGTATTTCAAGCATAGGTATGTTTAATTCTATTAACTATGATCCAATGACCATAAAGAGTTTTGAAATGTATTTGTTGTTTAATAATATTAAATAGTATTTTATGAAATAATTGAAAAAAATTTATTTCATAAAAGAATATCAGCTATAGTATCATAAAAGCACAATAGTGGACATTCTATTAAAAATGATCCTAATAGTATTTGAGGTTGATTGACACCTTTTGGTAAATGTATCTTATGTTAGGAATATCTAATCTTACTATATTTTTAAGGTTTCATGATATTGTAAAGGAAAACAAATTGCCTTACATAAACAAGATCTAATTAGGGATGATAAATAGCTCTAGGCCTAGCTTAAATTTAGCAGGACAGACTTGGGTTGATAGAGCCTCGAACCCAATCTTTCTTAAAAATTCGAACCTCAGGTTGGTCTCAGGTTTGGGCAATTCAGGCCTAGCTTGGCTCGAGGGTCAACCTTTATAAACAAAATAATGTCATTTTGCTAAAAACGATATCAATTTTTTTATTTTTATTTTAAAAATTGAGTCAAGTTGACTTGGGCTTGGATTCGAACCCACTGCCGCAGGCTCGACCTTAGTATGGACTTGGCCTATTGCCATCCTTAGATTTAGTTCCACTATCTATATAGGCAGCAAAGTATTCTGCTCTATATTCTTTATAAGTTATTCCGACTGGAATATAAATACTAGCGTGACTAGTCATTATCTAGGAATACATATTGTATTGTTATTATAGAATATTTGTATTTCATATTGAGTTATCTGATAAGGTTGGACTTATTCGAGAAAACTAGTTCCTAGCATTATCTCTAAATCGAATCCTTCATTTTCAACTAATAATCTTTTAGGTATTTTATTGTCTCCTATCTTAATAGTGATTTATATGACGGTATCTATCTAATGTATTTCACCGTTGAAATTTATATATTAATAAGGTTCATTTAGTTGGAAACATATCAAATTATGTATTAGAAAATGATTAATGTAAATTCCAAGGGCTCTTGTATCAACTAAGATACTACAGGGAATATAATTTGTACTATCAAAATATTCTCCTTTAGCTTTATAATTAGAATTTGTCTTTTTATTAGCTCTTATCAAAGTATTAGCATATCATTCACTACTCAAAATACTAATTTCTAAATAAGATAACCTAGACAATAATTTTTTGTGAGAATTTATTTAGATTAGTTATTGTAAATCTAATTAAAAATCATCTTCTATCTCTTTTATATGTGCTATATAAGGAGGATATATTCTTTCAACTTCATAAACTAATTTTGAAAAGTCAATAATATCTTTACCTGTAAAACATTTTGTATGATGAGTATTCTATAAAGCATATGATATAATATAGGTAATAGAATATACTTTTATTTCAAATTTCTAATTAAATCTTTTCTTTTAAAGTCTTGGATTAAAGAGAGTGTCTAATCAAAATCTTTATCTTGTATATTACAAGCCATCTTAAGATAGATATTAAACCAAAGTTTTGGGTATCAAAAAGATTGCCTCTCAAAATTCTAATACAAGCTTCTTTTCTATTACGAGTTCGATCATCTAATATTGCTAAATTTATTAAACTATATATTCCTTCTTTGAAAGTAGATCTAACTATCATTCATGTGGATCTTGTACACACCTATCCTATTTTGTTCCTAATTTCTTTAGGATTGTGATTAAGTTTTTGAGAAATATCTTTTGTAGATAACAAAGAAATCATTACTTGATTAGAAGTTAAACTAATATCTAAGGCTTTTTTTCTTAAGATTAATACCATAAAACATATAATGTTTTTTAGGTTTTAATCCTATTTTTCCAATAGTGTCATATTAAATACACTATAAGAATTTATAGAATACATAGTATTCTGACCATTTTCTGTCAATAAGAGTTTCTTAACTGTAATCTCCTTATTGTTCAGATGTTTCTACTACAGTATCTATTAGTTGATTATCATTTTGAGTGTTAGAAGATTCTCTTATTTCATTCATTTATTTCTAAACTTAAAGTTTTTTCGTATTCTTTATCTGTCATTATAAAAATATTTTCTTCAAAATAGCAATCTTCAAAATTATCAATTTTAATAAAATCTTCATTTTTTCATGATATATTTCTATTTTCTTTTTATTAAATCTTTTAGGACATTCATTAGCTTAATGTCTTTTTTATTTACAATAATAGCACTTTCAGTTATCTTTTTATTTCTTTTCGTATTTGTTATAAACATAGGTTTTTTAGGTTTGTATCCTTGTTTTTTTCATAATATTTTGCTTTACATTTCTTGAAATATCTTTTCCAAAAATATTTCTTCTTTTTATATTTCTTTTTTATTTTATTGTAGTAATAAGGACTATACACACTATCATAGTTGGCATTTTTAACTCATAACAACACAATGAAGATTTTTTCTTTATTCCTTTAGTTTTCTTAAGTAATATAGCTTCATCTCACCATTCACTTAATTTATCTTTTAAAAAGGAAGTTCTTTTTGTTAACAAATCTACAAGACTAGGATTGTAGGTTGCCTCTAGTTTACTATCCTAAGGATCGTGGATCTTTGAATAAAACATCTTTAAATATATTTGTGTATTATTAACTTGATTATAAATATGGTAATAATAATCTAAGAAAATATAGATATATCTATTGATTTCACACATATCATATAATTTCAATATTTTTAATGCCATAGTATATTTTCTTATAGTAGTTGTATCTTTTAAAATATTTCCTTCTCCAACAAATTCTAATAAAAAAGTTCAACAACTCTAATTATTAGATTTGATATATCATTGTTAGAATTAAATATATATATTTTTAAGTTTTCATCCAAATTTTTTCCATAATTTTAGGGAGTTCTTGACTAAAGTTTTTTTCTAAAAATTGTTCTGACATTTTATAATTTATTTTTAATGGGAACAACTGCTCTTAGAAATATTTCCCATTTATCTGTAGCTTCTTCTATATTTTGGATACAATCTATATCTAAATATATTCCCAAAAGATCTATAGCTTTTGTTCTCATTTTATCTGTAGGTGTTAAATCATATTTGTCTTTAGTTCTCATATGAGTTCCAGCATATCCTACATTAGGTCTATTAAAACTTTGTGAAGGATATCTAAAAGGTGGATTTTTAGAAGTACTAGGTATTTTACCAATATTAAGATTCTAGTGAATTTTTTGTTTAATTAAATCTGGTTTTATATGTGTTAAAGTTTCAAGGTAAATTTTCTATCTTTTCATTTAATTCTTCAATTTCTAAAATAGAAGCTTGTAAAAAATTATCCATTTTATTTGTAATGAGGAGGTATTTTATTGTTAAATTAAATCAAATATCTGTTTTTTCATAGGATTTTGTTGGGTTTATTCTATATATCATATTTATTTATTTATTTTCCATCATAGCTTACACATCCATGATTTGTTTTTTGAAGTTTTTTCTATATGGAAAAATTTTATTTCCATAATATTCCATTTTTTACCTTATGCCAAATCAATATTTATTTGTAATCCTTCAGAATTTAGTTTTTGATATTTATCTTTCACCATTTAGATGATAATTTCTAAATGAGCTTCTATCTGTAGTCTTTTAGATCTTTGATATGTTCTATTTGATTCTTCCATAATTACTTTAACTACTTTTATAGCATTTTCATGACAATTTGTAAATAATATACAATTACTTCTATTATTATGATGATTTAATTCAATCTAGGCTTCTTGTAGTGTATCAAATTTATTTATTTCAAAAAATAAATGATCACAGTAAGGACAATCACTCATAGTTAACAATATATGTGACAAATCATCTCTAGTAACCTTTATCTAGATGTAATCAAAGAGTCTAAGATGTAACTCTTTATGTCATCTTTATACTGTTGATTTTCTAACTAATATTAGAAAATTCTTACTTTAAAATCAAGTATAGTATCTAATAAAACTGTGATGCAATTTCTTAGTTGTAAATAATAATTTTTTATTTCTCGTATATATCTATTATTGGTAGTTATTAAATATCTATTTTTGTAAATATATTAATGGATATCTTCACAAGTTATGCACTAAACAAATATGGCTCTGATACCAATTCTTAAAGGGAAGATCGAAAAACAAATTGATCGATCGAGGAAATAAAAGCTTTTATCATATCTAAGCTACTAATAATATCAAAAATTAAAGAGATTCGAAGCAAATCTTCATTCTTGAATTTATCATTATTTGATATAATATTAGTGACTTATTGAAAGAGTGATGTAATAATCTCATTTATAGATTATAAGGAATCTAAATCTATTCCCAATAATCCACATATAAAGTTTTTCAAAAAAATAAGAAGTCATGATATAACTATATGTAAACAGTTTCAAAATTTTCAAATTAAAGGGTCTATCATGTTTTTATACCTATGTCTTTAGGTTTTTAACTATAACTTTATCGAATTTTTGTCAAGTCTTTTAATGAACATTCTAGCTCCATCCTTAGATTAACTACCCTTGATGCTCCTTCAACAAAGTTCAACATAGCCTTAATTTGTCTCCTACTTTAAGTCGTATACTGAAGGTTTAGGAGAAGAATAAGGCTTAAGATAGAAATTGTGAACTGTATCTATAGGAAAAAAAATTCACAGTAGAGAAAATTATAAAGATGAAATATATAGAGAATGCTAGATGCCCCTTCTACTACCTTTGGGGTTTTATTTATATAAGTAGACTTGAAGTTTAGATTTAAACTTAACAAAAGTTACATCATATCAACTTTTTCGAAAGTAGATTATATCTTATTAATAGTAAATTTTCTTTTATCTGAGTGGTTAGAGGGATTTCCACATTATCTTCTTATCTTTTTGACTCTAAATCATCACTGTATGTAGATAGTCTTGATGCCTTAGCATTCTCTTTTCCTTTGAAGGTTCTCCAGCCACTTATATAAGAAAGCTATTTTTTGTATGTTTTCGCAAATGATAGAACCTTTTTTATGCCTCAAGATTCGATCTTATTTTTCCTCTTTCAATCATGCTTATCTTTATTTTATAAAAAAATTTATAACCAATGATGTCTTCTTGGCTGGAATTATCATTAAAGAGAAGAAAATTACTTTTCCTGGCATAGTTTTGAAATCTTTTCTTAAATGCTACCTCTATGCTAGAAATAACAATTCTTATGTTGATTCCTCTTATGTAATGAACATCATTTTCAGTGTCTCTAGAAAGCTCTTTTTTTAAAATTTAGTATCCACATTAATGACAAAGATTTCTATCTTTCCTAAAGCGATGAAATGATAGACATCATATCAGTCATCTTTATAAAAATTTGGACCAGTAGATATTATCTTTAATCCCAAGGTATCTTCAAGGATCATTGTAGAGCTATCTGGATAATAATCCTCATCCCCTTCTTAAATCCTTCTGGGAAGTAATGATATCTTAGGAAACTCTGGATTGGTCAAGTATATAGCATTTACTATTCCAAACAAATATCAATCTCTAATAGCTTGAAAATTAGCTCCTTGTAAAACATTCAATCTAGGATATATCCCCGAACAATCAATATAACAAGTATTGCTAATTTATAGAGCATATAAATCCTCATTACTTCATAATGTGCATAAACAACATGATGACTCCTTGGAAGATTATCAGTCATGATATTTCTGTGTACTATCAATTTGCGAGTGCTATTAGGCCTTAAAGAAATATTATCAAGAGTAACTTTATATGGCTTAATCTGCTGATTAGTAGATTCCTTTATTAAGGAAGAAGATCCTGTAGATGATAAATCTTCAATTATCTAATAAAGCAAACACAGACAAGAGAGGGGTGAATTGTGTGTGACTTAAAAAAACTTTCGGAAGTTACTTTAAATTCGTATAAAAAATGATCCTAGTTAACTAATAAAAACAGTATGAGATGTTAATTGCAAAACCAATTCACTAGTTTTACGCTCAAAATCGCAAGTATACGTGGTCTAACTTATAGTAAAGAACCGATATCAATCCCTCAGAGATTGTGTTTAAACGCTACTTAATTCAGGCTACTTTGTTTGAGAACCAATTTTAATAAATATAAACTAAAAAATTAAACTAAATCAAATGACTAACATTGAACAAATGATAAAGCAAAAGTGCAGAAACTTGGAAAGAAACTTGGAATTTAAGATTTAATAATTAGAGATCGCTTTTTCCCTATCTTATCTCCCTCCTACATTGTTAATTGAACTGTGCCTCATCTAAGATGTCCTAATGTATTAACTACCCTCTCTCAAGGTGTAATTAATTGTCCCTAGCCAAATTAAATGGAAATTATTAAGCAATCTCTCAATCTATAGATCAGTCCATCCATTCAACTAGTTATGAAGTTATCTTATGGGTGATTGACTAATTAGCCAAGATCTCTCTCTAACTAATCAATTAAAAGATCTCTCTCTAACTAATCAATTAACTTGACGAATGTAGGTCTATAAAGTGTCAATTCTCATTGTACATCCCTACACAATTTACCCAACTTAATTTCTTAATATATTGCAAGGTTATAAGCTCAACATTCATTAAAAGCATCATTCATTCAAATCAACAAAGTAGGAGTTCAATAAGTAGTTCAAAAGTAATCTCTACAAATAACTCATCCACTCATAACGTCATTAACATCCCCAACAACCAGAAAATCCATAACAAAGATGTTAGAAGAGAAAAACAAAATAAGAACTAGATGAAGCAATCTCCTCCTCTTTGTTACCCAAATTTGGAAACTCTAGAGTTGATGTGCTCTTTGCCCAATCTATAATGAAAATCTTGATTCTCTTCCTCTCTCTAGGCTCTAAATCTATTTTTAGCTCAAGGAGGCAAGCTCTCACGACACCGTCTTCGGCCCTAGGGATTTGTTCCCTTATATAGTCACAAGAACCTAAAAATAAGTGAAGCACGTGTCTCTTAGGATTAGGGATCCCACGATCGTGGAATTAGCATGAATCCCACGATCGTGGGTTCTTGTCTTACAACTCCTCCACTTCTCTTCCCCTCTCTTGGTCCCTAGCTCAATCACAAAGGTGGCCACCCTCCATTCTTATATCAAATGATCAATTCTTACCCTAAATCAGCATCAAACATAAAAGAACAACCATGAAGACCAAACTAAATAAAAACATATAAAATAAGTCGTAAAACATAATAATAATAACTTGTTATGCAAGAAACACATGCCAAATACTTAGAAAAACATACATTAATGCACAAGTATCAAGAGACTATTAAATGATAATGCTTTTTTAAACGACAGGAGCCTGTTAAGCGATAGGAGCCTTTTGTAGGATAGGGCCTTGCTTAAATGAAAAGAGCTTACTGAATGATGAATCCTGTTAAAACTATTTTAAAATAAAAGGCGCCTGTTAAAACTAAAAGGAACCATTAGCAAGTTGAAAACAAAAGGGACCTATTAAAAAAGTGAAGTAGCCTTTTGTTAAAATGAACACACATATACGATAATGCGGAAATATAAAAGATAAAGAGAGAGAAAAGAAGGATGCAGTCAATTAATACTAGTTCAGCTTACAACCCATGGGTACATCCAGTCCCCAAGTATCTAACTTGAGTGTTTCCTATAAAAATACGAGTATTAAATTTGACAAGGCTCTCCAAGGTCATGAGTATATATTTTTCAAGGTTCTCTAACCTTCCACACTCGAAGTGTATAACAAGCTTCTAACAACTCACAGAAAAATAAAACAACAATTTCTCTCTTAATAGAGAGATTTCTCCTTCTAAGGAATCATAAGAATGATATGACTCTCAAGAATGTAGATGCTAATCAAATGTTTCCAAAGTCTATGTATGTTCGTTGCTTCATAAGTACTATTTCTCTTTCTTAAATAGTTAATTTTTTCAACTAGCCGTTGCTTCATCTTGCATCCTTAGTAAACTGGATAGATTTAAATCTGAATAACTTCTATCTCATCTTTGCGCAAAATCTGCCAATAATCATAATGACCTTCATAATTTGTAGGATCCTTTCGGATAATCCATTTTTGATAAGGTAAGTTCACAATGAAGGTTCATACAAGAAAGAAAGCGTATTTCTTATGATTTTATTTCTTTTTGAGAATAAGACTGTTAATTATACAAGGAAATAAATCCATTTTTAATTTTGAAATATTATACAGTTATCATCAAAATCATTAATCATAATCCTTGAGCTAACAATATCCCCCTTTTTTATGATGACAATCAATAATAGATACCTGTGATTTTACCTATGACTTTTATATGTTTAGACATAATTAGAAGGAGCTTGTCTCTTAAGAAAGGAACATATCGTTTATATATCGCATATTTTCACAACAAATCAATCATATATATAATCGAGGCAGCATTGAGAAATATGAATTAAGAAATATATCATCATATATGCAAAAATATGCAAAAAAATCTACATAAACTCTCCCCCTTTGTCATTATAAAAAATAATAAAGTATAAGGAGGAAGTGAAATAAAAAGAATGAAATAAAGGGAAAGAGTAAATAAATCATCAAACAAAATCATTAGTATAAATAAGCCATAGAAAACAAATAGCAACAGAGTTATTTAAGAGATTCAAGGATTTTTCTGAGCAAAATCTGCATGTCAAGAAGTTGATTTTGTATTCTATCTATTTATTCTCACATTTGTTCTTGATTGACTTGAATATCCTTTAGCTGTTGTTGAAGGTTTGCACTATTTTCATCCTGAGGAGGGACAAGAGTTTGTTGGTCTGGAGCAGGATCTAAGTTTTCTACTACTCTTTCAGATCTTTTATTTACCCAAAAATTATTTTGCAATATGTATCCAAAGTGATAAGGAATGGAAGTGTGAAACTTAGTTAGTGCATAGAACTTTATAATGGTTGAAAATATTGGTGAACAACATTCCATAAGGTAAGCAACCAGTTTTATTCTTATGATTCCCCTTATCCACCATGAAACTTAAGATCATAGCTGGAAGATTCATTACTTTCTCTTTTTGTGCAGCTATTTTTATCTTCATTTCCCTTTTATCTTTAAGAATTATCTCTTCATGAAACATCTTATCAACAGCTTCTTCAGTCATATACGCTTTTCCCTTCTTTATTTCTTCCCTTTTCTTTTTTTTGGATTCTTCTTCTTCTTTCTTTTTAGCATCAAGGTTTTCTTTTTATTTAGAATTTTTCTCTACTTGCTTTATAAGACTTCTTCTAGTTCTTGGCTGTCTAATCAACCAAAAATGTTCTTCATTTGAATCATCATCGTTTATATCCCAGTGCATTTATGATACTTAGGGCTTAGCGGAGATAAGTTCAGTAACATGAGCTTCATAATGAATATCAATAAAAGTTGGAGTTTTCTTTTGTCCTTTTGATTTGGTTCGTGCCATTATAAGAGCGATGGATGAGGTTTAGAAGATTTGAGATGAAAACAGAGAGTTGGAATGTAGAGAGATTAGAGCTGCGCTTCGAAGAACAATAAGGGTGAGTAGAGGAGAGAAGTTTGTTTTTTGTATATTAGGCATTTATTGAGCATTGATCTTATGTGAAGATGACTGATCATAAGCTAATATAGAAAGTGTGATCGTTTGCATATCTTTTGACAAATCCATACTGTCACTTGTCAGAACTTCACGCATGCCCTTAAATGTTGTAACAACAAAACAAAAAAAATTACTTTTTTAGTACATGTGTAATCTTGCTCTATTAAACCGAGAGGAGCCTTCTAAAATGAAGGGGGAATTGTAAACTTTAAGGGGCCTACCAAACTAAGAAAGAGTTTATAAGGAAACAGAATAGAAGGAGCCTGCTAAACAAAATGCAAAGATAAGTAGTAAAGAATATTCATGCAGAAATATTATCAGAGAGTTTACACATACCAAGCTCTTTTCTTAACACGCAAAATTTATCTTCTGAGAGTGGCTTGGTGAAAATGTCAGCTACTTAGTTCTCGGTATTAACATGCAGAAGATAAATGGTTCCTTCTAAATGTTTGATTTCTATATAGAATGATGCCCAGGATTTTTAGAAAGATTTATAACACTTGTATTGTCACATAATATAGAAATATGAGAAAATTTTTGAGAAAAATCTTGAAGTTGATGCCTCATACATAAGATTTGAGCAAAACAGCTAGCAACTGCTATGAATTTCACTTTAGTGGTCAAAAGCGTTGTGCAATTTTGCTCCTTGCAAAACGAAGTTACTAGGCATCTTCCAAGAAATTAACAGTGACCACGTGTACATTTTCAATCAACTTTATCACCTACATAATCTGCATTACAATGGCCTACTATATCCAATGAATTAGTTTTTAGATACCATAGTCCAAAATTCATAATTCCTTGGAGATATGGAAAGATTTTTTTGACTGCTTGAAGATGGCTTTTCTTTTGGATTTGATTGAAAGCATGCACAAAGACACACTAACTATAATGTCTAGTCTTGAGCATATAAGATATAGTAGTGATCCAATCATTCCTCTATGTTTTATCTCATCCGTAGCTTTGCCTTCTTCGTCTTTATCAGGTTTAGTTCCAATGTACATTAGAGTACCCATCGATTTGGAATTATCAAAATGATATTTCTTGGTGAGTTCATTTGTGTATTTGTCTTGATTGATGAAGTTTCTGTTTTCTGTTTGTCTGATTTGTAATATGAGAAAGAATCATAATTCTCCCATCATGCTCATTTCAAACTCCCCTTGCATTAATGCTGAGAATTCTTCACAGAAAGATAGATTAGTAGCACCAAATATTATATCATCAACATATATTTGCACTAAGAGTAAATCATTTTTCTTTCTTTTAATAAATAAGGTTTTATCAACCTTTCCTCTTTTAAAGTTATCCTCAAGCAGAAAGTTACTTAACCTCTCATACCATGTTCGAGAAGCCTAATTTAAACCATACAAAGCTTTGAATAAATTCATCATGTAATCTAGATGGTTTTCATCTTCAAAACCTAAGGGTTACTTAACGAATACTTCTTCGATAATGTAACCATTTAAGAATGCACTTTTAACATCCATTTGGAGCAACTTGAAGTTTCTATATCATACAAAGACGAGTAATATTCTAATTGATTTCAATCTAGCAATAGGTGCATAAGTTTCATCAAAATCAATATCTTCCTATTGATTGTAACCTTTAGCTACAACTGTAGCTTTGTTTCTATCGTCAAGTTTGTTTTGAAAAACCCACCGAGTTCCAATAACTAACTTGTTTTATGGACGAGACACCAAATTCCATATTTTGTTCTAGTAAACTAACTTAGCTTGTCTTTCATAGCTAAGACACGGTTTTCATCAGTAAGAGTCTCTTTAATGGTCTTTGGTTCTATTTGTGAGATAAGAGGCACAACGATGATTTTGTTTTTAGACTTTTAGAGGGATGTCCAAGAATATATTGATGTGTATTAAGACCTATCCATTCTCTTGGTGTTTTTCTCTTTATAGGCTCCTGTTGAGATGAAGGAGCATGCTCTGTTCTAGCTTCAGAGGGGCCTTCTTGATTTTGTGATCATGAAGGTATTATAGATGTAGTTTAATTCTCTGATGTATTTTTAGGAATCAAAGGATGCTCTTCATCTTCTGAGTCAGTTGCTATTGTCGAAGGTAGCGCTTCATCAAATACCACATATATCGATTCTTCTATCTTCTTTGTTCTTTTATTATATACTTTGAACCCTTTACTAATAGTACTGTCGCCCAAGAAAATAGCTTCGTCTGATCTCGCATCGAACTTTTCAAGGTTGTCTTTTCCATTGTTTAGCACGAAACACTTGCAGACAAATCCTCAAAAGTAAGCAACATTTGGTTTTCTTCCTTTCCATAGCTCATAGGAGGTCTTCTTCAGAATATGTCTTATAAGACATCTGTTAAGTACATAACATGCCATGGATACTGCTTCTGCCCAGTATCCATAAGGTAGTCCACTTTCATACAACATGATCCTGGCTATATCAACCAAAGTTCTGTTCTTTCTCTCTGCAACTCCATTTTGTTGAGGCATCCTTGGACAAGAGAAGTTGTGACTTATACCATTGCTATTATAGAATTCTTCAAACTTTCTGCTATCAAATTCTCCTCCATGATTGCTTCGAATTGAAGTGATGTAGTATCCTTTTTCTATTTAAATTTTTTTTGCAAAATTTCTTAAACACTTCAAAAACATAATCCTTATTTGATAAGAAATAAACCCATGTAAATATGGAGTAATCATTTACTAAAACAAAATCATAATGTTTACCACTAACAGAATAAATCCATGTACACAAGTTTAAGTGGTTGGTTCGTAGACGTATTATTTTTAAGAGGAAAGTTGTTTCTAACTTATTTAACTTTTAGAAAAGCTTCTTAAACTTGATTGCTTTCGAACTTTAAGGTTGGTAGTCCTCTTACTAACTCGTTTTTGGACAATTTTGATATAACGTTTATGCTAGCATGTCCAAACTTCTGTGCCAGATAAACAAATCTTTTTCTAAAGAAACAAAACACTTAACACTTTATAAGAACATGTCTTCCAGTTGAGCACAATATTTATTATGATTTCTAGGACCAACAAATACAATATTATCATTATGAATATAAACAATTTCACAATGAGATGCATAGAAAATGACTTTGTAACCCTTTTCATATAACTAACTCACACTCAACAGGTTATGTTTCAAACCATCAACAAAGAGAACATTATAAATAGAGGTAGAGTCAAAATTATCAATTTTACCAATTCCTATGACCTTTGCTATATTTTTATCTGCATAGATAACATTACCTCTGTCTTTTCTTTCAATGTAGTTAAATTGTGATATTTCACCTATCATGTGTCTCAAACAACCAATATCAACTATCTGTTGATTCTCCCTTGTCTCCATTTGGAAACATATCTGTAGAAAGCATTATCTCATTTTAGGTACCTAAAATTTTCAACGTCCTTTCGAGTTAGTAGTTTGACCTTTTAGTCTCCAAACATACATCTAAGATAATTTCTTTTCACGAAAATTACAATAATGAATAATGTGACCATGTTTACCACAGTAATCGCACAAAATAGATTAATGATAGTTGTTATGATTTTTTCCACTTAATAAGTTCCTACTGTCTTGGCTATAGCTATTGCTGGATTTAAAAAAGAAGTTTTTATATGGCCTAATATTGTTATTTTTATTGTATCCTATTCTGGCCTTACCAAAAATGCATTTACTATTACCAAGCAATGCATCAAGATTCTTCCTTCCATCAACAATATTTTCCGAATCTTTTTCTAGAGATAAGAGCTTTCCAACACTTTTCTCCTTTTCAAGTTCTAAGGAGGCGACTTTTTCTTCTAATAGTCTTACCTTATCAGATTCATTTTTTAGCAGCGTATTTTCCAACTTAGCTACTCTTTCTTCTAGAACTTCCTTTTCAAAAACCTTTTGCTTATAATTGACCTTAAGAGACATATTCCTGGTCGCCAAATTCTCATTCGCAGATTCCAATGATTTAATCTTACTCTTCAAAGATGCATCATTGCTCTGGGACTTCTCAACTTCTTTGAAATACTTCATTGTTAACCTTTTGTACTGATCATACAATTCATGATATGCATTTTTTAATTCATCAACTTCAATATCAGAGTCAGAATAATATATCTTATCGTCTCTTGATTCAGACATAAAGCAAACGTTGCTGACTTCTTCTGGTTCTTCTTCTTTAAAGTTTTCAGAATCCTCATTTGACTAAGCTGTAGTCATCATTTGCTTTTTGAATTTTTTGTTCTCTGACTTGTTCTTTTGAGGAAGAGGGCATTTTGGTCTTATGTGTCTAGGCTTCTTGTAGTGATAACATATGATTTGATTGATTTATGTATTGCTATTGTTGATGCTGCCTTTTGATAGGAACTTGTTATTTCCAGCTTTCTTGTTTCCTTCTTTTTTCTTTATTAGCTTCTTTGTATAAAAGTGGGAATATTTGCTAACCATAAAATTAAACTCGTCATCTCCATCTATTTGCAACTCAATGTCACTTTCATCACCATTTGATTCATCAGTTACTTTTAGTGTCATTCCTTTTATGTAAGAGGATCCTTCATCTCGCCTAAGCTCGGTTTCATGGATCATTAGATTTTCTTGTAGCTAGTCGAGTGAAATAATATCTCGATCCTTTGTCGTTTCTAGAGCTGTCACCTTAGGTCTCCATTTTTTTGGTAATGACCTTAGAATCTTTGTTACGAACTCATCATTAGGATATATCTTTCCCAAGTTCTTTAAGACTATGATGAAGTTGTTGAAGCATTTGAAGAATTCGTTTACGGTCTCTCCTTGTTTCATGCCAATAGTTTCATATTGATACACTAAAAGACTTATTTTATGCTTCTTTACCTCATTTGTTCCTTCAAACTTAACTTGTAGTTTATCCCACATTTCTTTTGTTGTAGAGCAGTAGGATATCTTTTCATATTCTTCTAGAGACAACGCACAAATCAAGTGATGTTTTGATTTAACGTTTAGTTGTGCATTTCTCCTGTTAGTATCAATTCATATTTCAATGTTATCGAAAGTGGGAATTGTAGTTCCAACTCTAATTGCTTACCATACTTTGATATCTACAAATTGGAGATATATGGTCATTTTCTCTTTCCAGTATGAGTAGTTATTTCTATTGAAGTATGGAGGCTTTCATACGGATTGTCCTTCAAGACTTCTCAAAGTGTTTACCATGACCTATCACGTGCTATAAAACACAAAAAATGTGAATCCTCGATCTAATAGTAAATGATAAAGTAAACACACACAAAAGAGGGGTGAATTGTATATGACTTTAAAAAAATTTCGCAAGTTATTTTCAATTCGTATAAAAAACGGATCCTAGTTAACGAATAAAAATAGTAGGAGCCTGTTACATGATAAAACTTTTTTAAATGATGAATCCTGTTAAAACAATTTAAAAATATAAGACGCCTGCCAAAACCAAAAGGGACTATCAGCAAGTTGAAAACAAAAGGGGCCCTATTATAAAAGTGAATTAGCCTCTTGCTGAAATGAATACACATACAATATAATGCGGAAATATAAAAATAAGGAGAGAGAAAAGGACACAGTCGATTTATACTGATCCGACTTACAACTCAAGCCTACGTCTAGTCCCCAAGTATCCAACTTGAGTATTTCACTATAAAAATTCGAGTATTAAATTTGACGAGCCTCTCCAAGGTCATGAGTACATATTTTTCAAGATTCTCCAACCTTCTACACTCGAAGTGTATAATAAGCTTCTAACAATTCACAGAATTACAATTTCTTTATTGGTAGAGTGATTTCACTTTCTAAAGAACAATGAGAATAATACGACTTTCAAGAATATAGATGCTGCTCAAATGTTGCGAAAGTCTGTGTATGTTCGTTGCTTCACAAGTATTATTGCTCTTTCTTAAATAGTCAATTTTTTCAACTAGTCGTTGCTTCATCTTGCATCCTTAGTCAGCTGGATAGATTTAAATCTGAATAACTTCTATATCATCTTTGCCAAAAATCTTTCAGTAATCATAGGGCTAATATATGACCTTCATAATTTGTAGGATCCTTTTGGATAAACCATCTCTAATAAGGTAAGTTCATAATGAAGGTTCCTGCAAAAAAGAAAGTATATTTCTTATGATTTTATTTCCTTTTGAGAATAAAACCATTAATTATATAAGAAAATAAATTCAATTTAAATTTTGAAATATTATATAGTTATCATCAAAATCATTAATCATAATTCTTGAGCTAACACTATCTTAGCCTTGTTGACTAGGCTATAAAGTTTTTGTTCCGAGTAATTATAATGTTTATCTTGCTTGTCATATATGACAAAATGAAAGAAGTAGCTCTGCAACCCCCTTAGGTATCAAATTAAACTAGCAATATCTAATAAATCTTTGATTTGGGCTTGATATTGTAAGTTTTGTTAAGTTAAAATTCGAATTTCAAGTCCGCTTGTATGTATAAAATCTCTAGGGTAGTGGGAGGAGCATATAACATTATCTATGTATCTCATCTCTATAATTTCCTCTATTATAAAATAAAGTTTCCTTTTTGCAATACAATTCACAATTTCTATTTTAAATCTTTATTATACATCTTCAAATAGGAAACAAATTAAGACTATGCTGAACTTTGCTGAAGGAGTGTAAAAGATAATTACCTTATTCTAAGGTTAGAGCTAAAATGCTCATTAAAAGACTGAACAAAAATTCAGTAAAGTTACAATAGAAAAAACTAAATATACAAATACAGAAATATAACAGACTCTTTAATTTGAAAATTTTATAGCTGTTCGGCATATAGTTATATCATAACTTCTTATTTTTAGAAAAAAATTATATATGGATTAACTAGAATAATTATGGTTTCGGATAAAACGATAAAAAATACTATTTTAAGGACTATTACTATAAAGAAAACATTGGATTTGTTCAGCCTCTCTTCTAATACTAGCCCTGTCAAATGTTTACACTCCTCCTCTCGTTCCCAGTTTTATATGGTATAAGATTTGATTTCGCACAGTAAAATGTCTTTCTTAACTAAAACTGAAAAGAATCATATAATCCAGTGAATCTGGACGATAGTACAAAGGCCGATGCAACCTCGATCATTACATTATACACATTTGACTTCAAACGCATGCTCTGAAACATATTTATGCCGCTTATGTGTGAAATCTTTATTGGTTATATGAAGTCCTAAGAAAGATCCGAATTAAAAGAATTTCTGACACAGGCGACAAAAGATGAATTTTATATTCAAATTAAAAAAAAAAGAATCTCAACTATAGACTTAGGAACTTGCATTATTAATATTGAAAAAAAAGCAACATTATGTTGAACAGTATAAAAAAGTATTGATTTCGTGGCTCGCTCTAGTCTAAACCTTCAATATTTGCAAAGATAAGCACTCAATGCACTACCAACTCCAAAGTAAAGAAGGCAAAATGCTTCTTGTTGGGAAGAGGCCACATGGGGGGTCTTCGTGTTTAGGAAGTTTCTCATTTGTCTGTGTCTTTGAAGGAATCTATCTAATTAATGATGACCTCATGACAGTGGCGACTCTTGAAGGCGTTCCTTTTGCCTCTTGTCTTTTATCCTCTTTACTCATCCAACTATTATGATATCAAGATTCAATAACTCACTCACCAACTTAGCATGCACTCTTTGCCTTTGTTGATGGTGTTTGAAAGTAATGATGCTTTGCCATCTTCATTTGGGGTCGGATGAAATCGAGCATACCGACAGTCTCACATATAACATAAGGGATTAATCACATCGCTCATCAATAATATCATCCAATTGCAAGGTAAAATGTTTTTAGAAGAACTAATTGCGAAGTATCTTATATGGATGAAAGTTGAAAATGATGGCTGTCGTTCTTGAAACAGCTTATTATTGGGTTACAAAATAACCTCCTACCAATGTTCTCTCTTTTTTTTTCTTCTTATGATGCAAGGGACTATTGACATACGAATTCTAAACATCTCTTAATCTCTAATATCATCTTATTGATCAGATGAAGGATTAATTAAATGGCCAGTTAAACTGAAAGAAAAGAATCAATCACTAATGCGACTCCTTCGGTGTGTGAGTATGTTTGGAGCTGCACCAACACTTCCCTCCTTCTCTAGATCATTTCCGGTGGTGCTTTGCTTCCTTAGATTGGGAGACCAAATTTCCAGGCGAATCTTTTTTACTTCTTTATTTAAAATATGAACCTTCATTTCCACAATCATTGCTTCAAAGTTGGCTTTTTTGGGTGGTTGGTGTTGTGGCTCTTTGACAGGATACCATTATACAAAGTGGTCTTCTTTTCCCCCTGAAACTTTAGTAACAACAAAAGCTTTTTTTTTCACTAAGCCCATGCTTCTCCCATCTTCTTTCCTTGCTTCCTGATCATTTCTCGGCGTGCGTAATTATTGTTAAATGGTGCGTAAATATCTTCAAAGTGAAATTGGCATTAATTGTTTGATGGGTATGCTAAAAGGAATTTGAGACCCTAATTGTGTGCTTCAAGTCATGTGCAACTTTGAAAATATTGAGTACATGACGTGGGAAGAGTCTTCTCTGTTCTCTCTCCGGCAGGATATTGATTGGGTATGGAAAAGTAGGAGTTGCCATTCCTGTTCAGACACTGTTTCGAAGTCCTTGTCGCTAACTGAAACTTCTTTTCGTGTTAGGAAAAGTAAAACGCAGTTCTGTCTTTAAAACTTTCTGGAAGTTCATCTCCAGGGTAATAGAGTTTCTTTCTTTAAAACTTTTTGGACGTTCCATCTCCAGGCTAATAGGCTATGTGATGTGAGCACGACATACCACTTGTAAGAAAAATAGAATCACAGATGAGCTAGTAAAATGTAAAGACCAATAACATCAACACTTAAAGAAGTTCAAAGAAGTGTTTTAATGTTATATGGGCCAAATTATAGACAACACAAAATCTTAAAAAATAATGAAGACCGGTGACATCGTAATTAATTAAGTTGAGTGGATTGTGCAAAATTTTTTTATTGTTGTTTAATTAATTATTTTAAGTTAGAATCATAAATCTTTCTTTGAAAGAATATAAATAATGTTATAAAAGATAGAAATAATATGGTGTGCCACTAATTGTTAATGCACCACTTAATTGTTAGTGCACCAAATACAC
>JAOTBA010000002.1:23131249-23144772 GCA_025629845.1 Erythroxylum squamatum | reverse complement strand
AAAAACATTATTTCTTTAATGCATTTTCAAAGGGTCCCATGGACAAATCCAAAATATTCGACCTAATAGCCCAAGCCCATAAAATCAGCAAATTTCGGTTCTGAAAATCGACCGGTTCGCCACTTGGCGATTTTTTCGGTCCGGGAATTTTCTCCAAAAAATTCCAGAAAATTCCTATAATTCCCATAAAATATAAAACATACAAAACCTCAGTTCAATAAATTTTTCAAATACAATTTCCACATAAATTACAATAAAAGTCCATTTAGGCCCAATACCGGGAAATAATCATGAATGCATGTACAGATATTTTTCATGTTAAAAAAAATGCACTGATTGCAAAGACCAATATATGCATGAACAATTCTAATTAATCCCAATCACTCTCACCCCCTAGCTAATTTACGATTTTACCCTTCCCGTCGGAGGTGGGATGCTACAAAAATAATGTTTTAGAACTCACATATGCATTACTAAGTCATGTATATTACGTGTATGTGTTCCCTTTTAGCTTAAAGCCATAGTAAGGCTCCATTTTATCGGTTGGACTGATAAATAAAGGCATGGTGCCTTACTTGATTTTTATACTTAATATTTATATATGATTTTTATGATTGGTGAGGTAACGACTAGCTAATCGTGTGTTAGGCATAATAGATTAAGCGACCTCTGTACCTTGGACGCTAGTACATAAAAATCGAGTTCCTATATCAACACCTTTCTACGGGACTTGTGAATGATTCCATACCTAGGGTCTGGACATCGGCAAGGTTATCACCTAGGGTCATAACGCCCTTGTCAACTGTAGTCTAGACTCACCACAGATGAAACTCAAGCGAAAATCAAGAATCAGTGGGTGTGCACACACACTAGTTTGGCTGACTAGTGGCGACACACATAATTATTTTGGCTTATTTCGAGATTTATTTTCCTGATGAGATTTGATTTATACATGTGATGCTTTTTGCTTTTGTTTCTTAGAGTTGGAACTTTTGTTGATCGGATGAGTGATTAATAAGCTAGGCCTATATGGTTCCTAACCAATATACGTTGAGTGATAAGCTAGGCCTATGTATTTTTACGTCGAGTATATACGCTTCATAGGATACCTACACTGTCTTGGTATGTATCGAGTTCTATTTGCAATAAATATTTTTCCGGCTCACTGAGTACATAGTGTACTTACCCCCTCCGCTTTCTAACCATACATGTTAATTTAGTAAGCTTGAAGCTTTGAGTGTATCGTGCGGTCTTTTGGCATTATCGGCATTATCGCACATGGGTAGTTTCTATTTTGTACTTTTTGTTGCATAGTAGCTAATGAACTATTTTTATTAGGTTGATTATGTTGATATGCTTTATGATTTTATAAATTAACTCTTAATTGTCTTATAGTTTGTAAAGACCTTATGTATGAACCTTTGGTACTGTTGTTTAGATTGCTTTGAGTAGATTTAAAAGTTCAGAAGTTGTGGTAGAATTTTAATGTGAATATAAAAGTGCGTTTAAAATCGATTGTAGGTGTTTGATTAAGTTTTGAAATTTTTAAAATACAGTCGTTGTGCTGTCTAAATTTTTTTAAAAGAAAGATATGCAATTAGCCTTGCATGGTCAAATTAAGGATACCGTGAGTGTCCTTAGCTCGGGTATGTGGTAGTTGTCATGTGCTCGATGTGGTACCAAGTTGTGACAAATTAATTTGGGGTGATTACTCCGATTAACCCCATGATCATCCTTTTGTTTGCCTCGACCACTATCCTCAGCTTGAGAAGCTAAGACTAAATTCTCACCAATAGAACCACTCGATATTGTAGGAATCGAGGAAACACAAAGAAGGCAAGAAAAGACATCATCCATAGTGGGCACAGAAGGACTACCAAACCATAAAGAACTTATCCCTTTGAGCTAGATCCTCTAACGCAGTCTTACCTAGGTAAAAGAGAATTACACTCAGCTTTGATAGACAACATCGTACCAAGAAACTCTAGAAGTGCCATACCTAGTTACCGCAAATTAATCAATTCAGACACAACAGAATCTACACGTTGGATGTTGTTAGTATAAAGCGTTTTCATCTAATTCCCAAAGTCATAAAAATTTGTATAATTGGTATAAATTAGGCGAAGAGAAGGGTCAACCGACTGCCACAAGAGACTACACAAAAAGGCATCAACTCTTAACCATGTTTCTTTGTTTGTTTCCACATCTTCAGCCTTGGTGGTCAGATGATCTTTCAAGCCTTGACATATACACCACAATTCAACGATGTTTGACTAAGAGATAAAAAAAGGCTTCCCATTAACTTATCTGTGGCAATTGTAGGAGATGGAGAGAACATACTCGAAAAAGTACCCGAGTTATTTGATGAATCAACACCCAATATGTTTGGATTAAAGGTAGCTCTAGTAAGGAACTAAAGTAAGTGAAAAGTGTAGAAAACGATGCAAAATAGGTGCAGAAACTGACTGGCATATGCAAAGCAGTGCATATAGAGACGGATAGCTTGTGCGACAGTAAAAAGGTGATCGAATTTCAGGGATAGGCCAGCCAAAATCTCTTGATTCCAATGGTGTGGTCGGTGACTCCAATCAATCACTAGTTTGGCGAGATCTAGCTTCGAAAGGTGAGACAGTGCAGTAGACTCTGGCGGCAACTGGCAACACCTAACGACGATTCTAATGACGGCACTCCGAGGTTAGGTCGACGAAAGGATCCTAAACATAGTGGTGTGGTTAGATTTTCCAGCAGCTACTAGAGAAGAGTGGGACTGATCTAAAACGATTTCAAAGGAGGAGAGAGAAAAAAATTTTCTGTTGTTGACGAGAGAGGGAGATTTTTTTAGGGGTTTGTCAACCTGACTCTGATACTATGTAAAAGTAAGAGAAAGAGATAAAACCTTAGAAGAAAAAAAATTGTTTTACTTATTTTACTAGGTTTATAGTATAATATATATACAGTAACTATTTGGGACAAACTAAAACCTAATGTTAAACCTAACTAATACAAAATAAGTTATATATACATTATATAGAAATCAACAAGAGATAATGCCAAGTGTAAGATAATTGGCATTGGCAAAGCTAGCAAGAAAGATCAAACAATTATTGCTAGAAATTTACACACCTGTATCACTCTAGGCAAGAAAAACACGTGGCATCTCTAAGTTTTAGCTTCCTAGCTTATTGTAATTAACAAATGTTTTAGATCATGTAATGTCCTTGACGTTGTAATGTTGTATTAGCTTAGCTAGTGTTAATAAAATTGTTTTTGAATCAAGCTTAGCTAGTGTTAATAAAATTGTTTATTAATCATTAAATGAAATTATTGATAATTTACTCTTACTGGATTGATTGAAGTGTATCTTATTAAGTGTGAGTTAATTACATGACAAAGTCTACAAAGTATGTTTTAAGGGGAGATCATACTTTATATCTTGAATATATGACAATAGCATTGTATTTTTAGGAAAAGAGAAAGAAACATATAAACGATTGATCTTAATGATTTCTTTAATCATGATATAAAGTGTGTAATGTCTATTACTAAAGATGCATGGATTTGACATAGAGACTTGGACATGTAAGCATAGAGGTCATCTCTAACCTAAACTCCAGGTAACTTGTAAATGGACTCCCAAAGGTCAAATTTATGAAAGACAAGATCTGTAGAGCTTATTAAATAGGAAACAAACTAAAAGCTCATTCAAAAGTAAAAAATTGGTAGCTAGCACTAGAATCTTACAATTACTTCATATGGATTTGTTCAGAACAATTAGGGTTGCCAGCTTAGGTGGAAAATTTAAGTTTTTTGTCATAGTTGATGATTTTAGTAGATTCATTTGGGTATTATTCTTAGCAAACAAAGATAAATTTTTTGGAGTGTCTGTTAAATTTTTCAAAAGGGAACAAAACAAAAAGGGACTTTCTATTGCCTCTACTAGGAGTGACAATAATAGGGAATTTGAGAATGAAAATTTTGAAACTTTTTGTGAGGAAAATGACATTTTTCTTAATTTCTTTTCACTAAGAACCCCTTAACAAAATTGGGTTCTTGAAAGAAAAGATAGGACCTTATAAGAAATGGCTATAATTATGATCAATGAGTATAATCTTACCAAGTATTTTTAGATGGAGATGCCTCACTGAAAATAAAGTCTATGTAAGACCAATTTTAGATGAATATCCCTATAAACTTTGGCATGAGAAAAAGTAAAAAATCAATTCCTTTGAAGATTTTGGTTATAAGTGTTATTTTTTATATATTAAAGATAATTTAGGAAAATTTGATTCCAAAATAGATTAAAGGGATTTTTCTTGGCTATTTATTAACTAATAAAGCATATATAATGTTTATCAGGAAGAACGTTACTATTAAAGAGTTTATGCATGTGGTTTTTGATGAATCTAACCCACTTACATCTAATAAAGATATTAAAGGTGATGATATATGTCCATCCAAAGAACTAGAGTGATTAGCTCTTGAAGAACACAAAAATTGTTCACAAAACAAATTTTTTATAAACTCATTGTTGAACAAAAGTGACGAAAACAAGAAGGATGAGGAACTTCTAAGAAATTGGAAACTTAAGAAGAGCCATCTTCCAAATCACATTTTAGTTAATGTTCAATAAGTGGTAATCACTAAATCTTATTTTAAAGATATATCTCATCCTACTTTCATTTATCAAATTTAGTCTAAGTCAATAGAAGAGGCCCTTAATGATGAAAGTTGGGTTTTCTGTGAATGAGGAATTAGACCAATTTGAGAGGATTAAAGTATGTAATCATATGATCACCAAATCATAGGTTCCAAATGGATTTTAAGAATAAATTAGATAAATCAAGTATTATTGTTAGAAATAAAGCTAGATTAGTAGCAAAAGGGTATAATTAAGAAGAGAGCATAGATTTCAAGGAAACTTTGCTCCAATGGCTAAGTAAGAAGTCATGAGGATCCTGCTAGCATTTACATCAAACATGAATTTCAAATTTTTTTCAAAAGAATGTTAAAAGTGCTTTTTTAAAAATGAATTCTTTCAAGAAGAAGTTAATGTTGATTAACTCCCAACTTTGAAAACATAACGAACCTAATCATATTTATAAACCTTAGAAAGCCTTATACTACTTAAAACAAGCTTTTAGAGCTTTGTATGATAAACTAAGTGGAAAATGGATTCTCTAAAGGCAAAGATGACACTATACTTTTTATTAAAACACAAAAGTATGATATCTTAATTATTCAAATATATAAAGATGATTTTTTTTATCTTATTGATGAGAATATGTATATAGAAAATTTTAAGTTTAAGAGTAGTGACTTTGAGATGCATATGATGGGGGAACTCAAGTTATTTCTTGGAATCTAAATTAAACAAATGTAGTATGGTATCTTTATAAATCAATTTAAGTATGAACTACTTAAAAGCGTTAGAATGGATCAAGGCAAACCATTAGGCACATTTATGGGCATTACACCAAAATTGAACAAAGATGAAGAGGATTAGCCCGTAGATGTAAAACTTTATTGAGGTATGATTGGTAACTTATTTTATCTTACCACAAGTAGGCCTAATATTATGTTTAGTGTTTGCCTATATGCTAGATTTCAATCAAACCATAGAGAACAAAATCTATTACCTATTAAGCACTTCCTTAAATATTATTGCAGAACCATTTTGCTAGGACTTTGGTGCCCTAGGAATATGTTTTTTTGACTTAATTAGTTATTCAGATGCAGACTTTCCCAATAGCCTTTTGGATAGAAAGAGCAATTTAGAACCTATTAATTCTTAGGAAAATAATTGGTTTCTTAGTTTAGTAAGAAAAGGAATATAGTGGATATATCAAAAGTTAAGCTGAATACAATAGTTGTTTTCCTTAAATTCTTTAGCTAAGACAAGGTTAAAGAATATGGACTAAATCTTAATAAAGTAGCAACTAAATGTTGTAATACTAGTGAAATTTTCCTCACAAAGAACCTTATTCAACATTCCAACACGAAGCATATATAAATTAAGTATCATTCTATAAGAAACCTTATGCAAAATGGAGACATTGAATTAGAGTTCATAGATATAGAACACCAATTAGCCGATATCTTCACTAAACCTATGAGTAAGGATAGATTTTGTTCAATTAGAAGAAAATTATGGATGATTAATGGAAATTCCATTGGACAGATTTTTTTGGTTGATTTTTAAGTTATTTTACACTTCTTTTAACTTATTTTGTCCTCTAGAATTTTTAATATTGGTAAGCCAATATTCTAAAAACAAATAAGTTGTATTTTTTCTTGAGAATTTTCCCTCAAATTTGTCACATAACTAGTTGCCCACCCAGCCCATCTCATGTTAAATCTTGAAATCAAATTTTCCATAGACTTTGTGGAGCGTTAGGTCATATTTAGTGGTTAATGAATAACAAATACTAGATGAGTATTCACCCATATGGTCAACCAATATCTAATGTTATTAACACTAGATTGCTCCTTCCTTTCTTCTCACCTTTGTATTTTTCTAGAATTGCCCATTTTTTTTCATAAAACCTCTTCCAAAAATTATATAACCTCTATCTCTATTCTTTCAACCGCTTAGCTCTAGTGGACACTTCCTTTCTCCATATTGCCTCCGTAGCTCCTCCATAATGTCTTATAACCTCTTCACCTCTAACCTTCTTCAATATTGCTTCTACTTCTTTAGCTCCAATTAGTTGTCTTACACTCCAAGGTGCCTTCCTATTGAGTTTTGTTCATCTGTATATTCTACCTTGCAAAAGGAATACCTTAATTTTCAGTTATTTGGGAATTTCCCAAATTCATATTTTCATTACTAAATTGATGATTTAATTAGCACCTACCCTCAATTACTATCATCATATTTGTGCATGTTTAATCATTCATTTCTAAGTATTATACTTCAAATTGTATCAATTTAGCATTTACTATGAATTAGGGTTTAAAAATTGGGAATTGCTTAATATCATATGAATTTCATTGTATTTTTCAAAATTGATTAATCCTTAGCTCAATTTATGACAAATTTAATTTTTAGTATCTTTCAACTGCTTTCAATTATACTTAATTTTATCTAAATTGCAGTTTATAGCATTTACACCTAAATCAATTTTGAGGATTTTCTTATTTATATATTATTTTTTAAATTAAAGGTTTCTTCATTCAATTTATGATTAATTCACACTTTGTTTACTATGAATTGCCCTACATTATGCTTAATTTTATATAAATCAAAAGTTTTAATCATTTTTATCTATAAGAGAATTAAATATTTCTTTTTATGCATTATTTTTCAAAATTAAAATCCTCTTTGTTAAATTGACAATAGATTAAGCTCTTTTTGAATTACTTTGTAGTACTTAATTAGACTTTTTTAAATTAAGAATTTCTTTGAATTACATTAATTTTTGGTACAAATCATCTTCTGATTAGCAATGCCAAGTATGAAAATTTTCTTTTTAAATTTTTTTAACTTGAGGTTAAAGTAGTACTATCTTCTTTATCTTGTAGGTGATCCTTTATATCTAGTCTTTGTTTTCCTCTAACACTTTCCCCTCATCCTTAAACTTTTTTTTGAAACTTATGCTAAGAATTGGAGGGAACGCTAATCTTACACCTAAGACTCACACACAAGACAGAGATACGCACACATCATGCAGGACTCTTAGGATTTAAGCACGATCTTCAACCCCTTATCCTCCTATATCTCCTAATAAGGATTTATAATTTGATACTACTTCTCCTTATTTCCAAGATACTACTTCTCCTTATAATTTGATACTACTTCTCCTTATATATGAAAATTTTGTTGTTTCCCTTACAAGTTTAGTACATTTTAAGGATTATGGCATTTTTAGATATTTCATTTATCAAGGCTAGGAATCCCTCATTACTAAGAATTGTAGGATTAGTCTCACCAATGTTTGATTATTTTACACTAGTCTTCATCCTAAGGTGATTCATGATGACACTTATATTTTTTTCTAGAGTTTATGGTAATGACATTCACCTTACTTCTAATATTATAAACGAGATATAGGATGAAGAAGGACCATAGAAAACCTAATGTTGTATATGGTCTCAATGCTATCCTCACATCCATCATCTCTTTATTCAAATATGATTTTTCATTGTTGGTGGTCAATTTACCTTCCTAGCCCATGATAATCTTTGGTTCCTCTCAACTCTTATACTAAAATACCTATTCATCTTGTTTTCTTTTGCTCAATATAATTAATTTCCATCAAACCAAGAAGAAGAAAAAAATATTCCATATGCCGTCATCTTTTAGCACATCCAAAATCCTCACATTGGTGATGATATCAACTTTGATTTCTTCTTTAACTTTATTATTCTTCACTACATGATATATTAATTGGTTGATGAAAAAAATGATTAAACAACAACAGCAAAAACAACTTCAGCCCCAGCATTTGTCTCTAATATATGAGGCTTTACCATATAATGGTCCCAATGAACCTTCTTGTGCCATATTGTTAAGTTGCCTATAGTGATGAAACCACTGCCTTTTGACTATATCATTGCTCCCTACTCGATGCTTGTCTTATGACTATTGATTATAAGTTTAGTATGTTATAAGGAGAGAATGTAATGTCGTGATGATCAATATATTTTGATTAAGTTTCGTTTCCAACCTCCAACTAGTTGATTATCTTTTATCTGTCCAAAAAGGGGGGAATTTTTTTATATTAAAGAAAATTGTTATAATCCAGGGGGAATACATGTGGTTTTATATTTTTTTGACAATGTATAATTTTTGAAATCTTTCTTTCAATATTTAATTATGATAATGATATGAATTTATGTTTTGTACATGAATTAAAGGGGAGCCAATTATTATCTCGATATGGATCATAATTTTCCTGATTAATTTCTTATAAGACTTTCTTATATCAAAAATGTATTATCAACATTAAAAGGGGGGATTGTTGAACCAAGGGCATCTAATCAAGATTTTCATGATAACAAAACATAAGTGCTACCAATAAGTTTTAATGTTCTTAATGATAACAAATATGAGAACACAAGCTTACCATATCAAAGGATTATGACAGAAAAGATGATGTTTTCAATCTTTAGGACCAATATGAAGTTAAGAAAAATATCAAGACATATCAAGATTATTTCATATATAACTTATTATAAACTCATCTTGATCATATTTGATAATCTAAGAGGCTCACTATATATAAGTGATGTGCGTCGAACTCACTAAAAAATAAAGCCTTACTCTTCACAATTAAATTTGTAGTAGTGGTAAGCAAGAATTATACCTATAAAAAGTATTTGTTTAGCTTTTGTAATGAATAAACCATTATTTATTATTTGGGGGGAGGGGGTTTGATTAAATTTGATTAACAAAATAAAGTAAAATTAAACTATTGAAGGTAAAAGGAATCAAATAGTACAAAAGTGATAAAATTATCCAATAGGTTTTGCTTCTAGTTCCCTATTCAATCTCAGCCTTCATACGATTATGGAAAATCAATCATTATGTTCTTCTCAGACCTCTTCTTGAAACTGTTAACCATAGACTGACAACAAGCTTTGTTAATCCCAATTTTTCCTTAGGTTGTATCCAATTAAAATAAGCTCTTTAATTAGGTATAACTATTATATAACTTATAATAAGCTCTCTAGATTTTGATAGACAACCTCATTATATAATAGGAAAATATGCTAATCTAGTCAACAACCACATAATCTTGGGTTAATTTACCTAAGCTATATTATCCCTAACAATGCTCGATCATTAGTTTACCACACGAGAATTAAATGTACAGTGATTATATATTGCAATCTAAATTTTTGACAATGGGTTCATAAATAAATAATCTATTTGAAGTGTTTAAATCATTCATGCATAAATCCGAAAACATTAATAATAGAATAACATAATAAATAACAAAAGAGAGTGAGAGCAACACCATTAAATTTAAAAATGTCCAAATATACTTGTCAGCCTCGATATCTCCTTTAAACTGGAAGGATGAAGTTTAATTCATTATAGCTCTCTAAAGGGAGAGAAATCTTCCCCCTTTCATGTTACTAAAGCCTTCATAGCTCCTTTGGCCTCTTCAATTCCCCTTTATAGTAAAAATTAGGGTTTTGTCTTAATACACGATTAGTTACATGAGTGTGTAGGTGATTATGTGTGTAAAAATTGCAAGAATCGTGAACATACATGTTTATATTGAGTAACACGATCAACACAGAACCCTGTAGGTTGCAAGAGTGACTAAAACTAAATCTTCACACTCCATCATGCTTCTAGTGAGTTGTATGGTCCTAGACACTATCATGTAAGTTATATTATCATCATTTCTTTCTCCTTTGTCCCATATTCATCTTAATTCATCTCTTTCTAGCTCCAAAAAGAAAAAGAGATTGAAAATCAATATTATGGCTCAAGGATATGTTTTAAGCTCATTTTGGTTTTTGTTCCCCAAATTTGTACCTAAATAAAAATACAAACAAAATAAGTATCTTAAGTACAAAATAACATTAATCACTAAGCATTAGGGAGTAAATATATAGTCAATCAAGCACTTATCAAATTTTCCCATACTTAGCTTTTGACCATCCTGAGGTAAAATGAAAAAATCAAAAGAAAAAGCAACATAATTCCTCCTTTTCTATATTTATTAAGAATAGGTAGCTAGAAGATAAGAGGAATAAGATAGTCGTAAGATAAAAGGAATAACTTTCAAAACGATGGTAAGAACTAATCATTCTATATTTTTACTCATGATCAATCAACAATCATTCCCTTTAAAAATTGAGCAATCTAAAGGTGGACGTTCACAAGTTGAATAAAAATAAGATACATCTATAGGTACACTCAAACATCATTTATGATCAAGACATTCCATGACTTTGCATATTATTTCAGTTGTCCACCATTAAAGATTAATATGAATAATCATGAATTAAAAGAGTTTTTAAGATTGTAATGGGCGCTAAAGGTTAGGGTGAGAAATATTTAGATCATATAGTTCAAAAGCCATCAAAACTAATGAAGTAGAAAAATCACTCAATGGAGGACCAAGTACAAAAGTTAATATCCACTCATAACTAGATACCATCAGCTATGATGAATGCAAAAACTTTGTTACATAGCTTAAATCTAAGCCTTCACATTATAAACCATATGAAGCATAAACAATTAGAAGAAACCACTCACAAAAATTGATGATAAACAATCCATTCTAGGCGACCTTTCACAATAACCTCTCTTGTATTTGCATCATAATCAATTTACCCATTTCATACAACTTTAGGAGAAAAGAATAACATGAATTACATTGCAAAACAAATTATTTTCCTCCTCAATAACTTTTTTATTGTCTTTTGCTTTTATTCTCTAATTTCTTCCTTTTTTCAAATTATTTAGGAAAAGAATTTGAAAGAAACTATATCAATGATGGAATTCATTAATAAGTGATAAAAATCACTTTCTATCAATTCTAACAAACCTACATATATGCATACCCCTACACTTATTGTCACGACCTGGTATCACATTGGGCGCATGACAACCACCGCATAACCAGCCTAAGGACACTCATGATATCCTTAATCTGACTATGCAAGGCTAACTGAAATCTTTTCTTTTTTCTTTTTTTGGAAAAAATTTGGGGAGCACAACGGCTGTGTTTTAAAATTCCCAAAAGCTGGAAACATTTTTAAACACACTTCTATATTCACATCCAACCCCAACTTCAGGACTTTAAAGTCCACTCAAGGCAATCTCAACTATAGGCAATCTCAACTCAATGCAATTTCAACAACAGTATCAAAAGTTCATACATAAAATCTTTTATAAAACATACATAAAATCTTTTATAAAACATAAGGCAATCAAAAGTTAACTTACAAAATCCTAAAGTGTGTCTACATAAACACAGTTCATGAGCCACTAGACAACAAAAGTACAAAATAGGAAACTACCCACATGTGGTAATACCCCAAAAATGATAATAGACCACACGATCCACTCAGAGCTTCGAACTTACTAAATTAACCTACATGGTTGGAAAGTAGAGGGCATGAGTACACTAGGTATTTAGTGAGCAAGAAAAACATATATCACAAATAGAATTCGACTCATACCAAGACGGTGTAGATAACTTATGAAGTGAATATTTATCGCATAGAAAATACATAGGCCCAGCCTATGACTCAATGTATATTGGTTAGGAACTATATAGGCCTAGCCTATTAACTCACTCATCCGGTGAACATAGGTTCCAGTTCCAGTAGACAAAAGCGTAAAAAACATCATATATATCAATCAAATCTCGATAGGAAAACCAATATTAGGATAAGGAAAAACAATCATATGTGACACCATTAGTCAACCAAACTAATGTGCACACCCACTGATACTCGGTGTTGGCTCGACTTTCGTCCGTGGTGAATCCGGACTATAGTCAACAAGAGCGTCATGACCCTAGGTGATGACCTCGTTGGTGTCCAGACCTTAGGTGTGGAATCACCTGCAAGTCCCATAGAAAGGTGTCGATACTACAACTTGACTTTCATGTACCAGCGTCAAGGGTACGGGGGTCACTTAATCATAATAGTTGTGCCCAGCTTACGATTGGCCAATCGTTTCCTCACCAATCACAAAAATCATATACAACATTTAAGTATCAAAATCCAAGGAAGGCATCATGCCTTTTATTTATCGGTCCAACCGATAAATGAAGCCTTATTATGGCTCTAAGCCAACAAAGAAAACATACACTTAGCATATATGACTCATTTGTACATAAGTGAGTTCGAAAACATTATATCATGCCATAAAAGTCATCTTTTGCACTCTAAGTGTTAAGTTGTTCAAAAACATAGTTTCAGAAAATAAAACATTTTTCTTTTACACTTCGAATGCAGGTTTGTTGAAAACATTTTTCGTTTCTAAAAAATACGAAATAAACATCATTTGCTCTCCAATAGAAAAGATTTATTCACAACAAAGTTGTTTATTTAATACACAAATGTATGAGCATCTATTGGAGATTAAATTCTACTATGCATTACCTAAGTCCAAAATTCACATACAAGTCATCATACATGTCTTAGGGTGATCTAATCCCATATGAGAAATATGAATCCCCAACTCACCTCAAAAGAAGGTATACACTCTCTTAACTTCAACAATCCTAGGTGTGGGCTCCTTAAGTCACTGCTCCTGAGCCTTTATACATAGAGTGTGAGATCCCACATCGGTTGGAGAGGAAAATGAAGTACGCCTTATAAGGGTACGGATACCTCTCCCTTATAGATGCGTTTTCCATGGCCTAATGCATCGGATCCATCAGAACTCCGAGGTTAAATGTGGTTGGGTGAGAGTAGTTCTAGGATGGGTGGCCTCCTAGGAAGGCCTCGGGAAAAGTAAAACCGGCTAAATAGGTACGTCCCTTTCTGTCCTTTTTCTCCTCTAAATTTACTTTTAGCAAATATGTCTTCCATTGGTTCCCGGAGCGGGG
>JAOTBA010000002.1:23120250-23131239 GCA_025629845.1 Erythroxylum squamatum | reverse complement strand
GGATGGGTGGCCTCCTAGGAAGGCCTCGGGAAAAGTAAAACCGTGAGGGTTTGGCTGGGCTAAGGCCCAAAGCGGACAACATCTATAAACGGGTGACCTGGGGTGTTACAGGTGGTATCAGAGCCGGTACTCGAACCGTTGTGCCAGCTAGACTGGACTCCAAAGAGGGCAGGGCCCTAAGGAGGTAGAGAGTGTGAGATCCCACATCGGTTGGAAAGGAGAACGAAGTACGCCTTATGGGGGTACGTATACCTCTCCCTTACAGACGCAATTTTTATGGCCTAATTCATCGAATCCCATCAGAACTCCGAGGTTAAAGATGCTTGAGTAAGAGTGGTTCTAGGATGGATGACCTCCTGGGAAGGCCTCGGAAAAAGCAAAACCGCGAGGGCTTGACTGGGCCAAGGTCCAAAGTAGGCAATATCTGTAAACGGGTGATCTGGGGTCTTACACTTATGCTCTTGTGTAGATCATAAACGCTCCACTAGCTTTAATGATTAGGTAAGTCATTAAGTTAGTTAAAGGCTCATAATATGGTTAACACAAAAACAAAAGGCTAATAAAGTTGAAGGAGCTTAATAATAAAATAAATCATGTCATTGGGATGGCTCTTTAGATAATATAGCTCGTAAAAAAAATTCCTATATCATTTCTATATTAATACATATGATAAAAATGTGGCCTTGAATAAAAAATTAAGGGCAAGTCAGGATGTATATGTCATGATCATCACAAATGAACAAAAAGGCTCAAAATCTTAGTAGCTTATAACTACCCAATCACTGCTCTTGTAAAGAAAATGTGAGTTGACCAATCACAAGGGTAAAAATGCATACTCAACTTGCCACGAACTTTTCTAGTTAATTCTACTTTCTAGTTATAACTATATAGTCCTAAAAGAAAAAAAGAGCAAATGTTTTTTTAAAACATGTAAAAAGAACTTGAAAATACATAACAATCTAAAAAACATTCCTAATAAATGAGATCCCTACCCCACACTTAAAACTTACATTGTCCCCAATGTAACATCAAATGTAAGGAATGGATAATTCAATAAAAACAACAATTGTAAAAATTTGAAGGATCTATAATGATCACAGTTTGTGCATTTTCCACTTGAAATTCTTCAAGATATGGCTTGAGTCAATGACCACTCACATTCAATGTCTTCCCTATTTTCAAACCCTTAATCTCCACTACACCATAGGGAGAGACATTAGTAATCACGAAAGGATCGACCTAATAAGTTCATAGTTTATGTGGAAACAGTTTATATCTAGAGGAATAAATAAGCACTTTTTGACTAACAATAAAATTTTTCCTTGAGACACTGAAAACTTTAGCTTTTTCCTTAGTTGATATTACTTTTGGTTTATCCATACACATCTGCTTGTAATCTTCTTGTACTGAATCACGATAATCTAAAAAATAAAATGGTCATTTTGGGGGTACTTTATGATATAAATATATCAAAATGAGTAATTTCCCTATCAAATTCTATCATAAGGGCACCCTTACAAACATTTATCTTAGTTTATGCCTTGTTTAGCAACAGTCTCCCTAGTAAGATAGGTATAGGATTATGGCAATTCTCATCTTTCATATTACAGTCTCCCTAGTAAGATAGGTATGGGTTTATGTCAATTCTCATCTTTCATATCTACTATATAAAAACCTGTATGAAATCCTCAATCACCACATTTGTATAAGTGTTAGTATGATCAGCCAATTGTTTAACAACATTATTTTTTTTCAATTGGCCGAAATTTAAAGATGCATGAATAAAATGAGACATAACCTTAATTGATGATTCTAAATCTGACTTGGCATGTTTAATCATAATGTCACAAATTTTACAAGGAATGGTAAGCAAGCTTAGGTCCTTACACTTAGGAGGTATTTTCTTTTTAAAGATCGCAGAAATAGTTTTGCTCATCCTAATCATTTCATTTAACTTTCACTTATTGGTACATAATTCCAATGAATTTTTCATACTTAGGAACTTGCTTAATCACATCTAATAGTGGTATATTCATACATCTTTGCTTAACTTTGCTAACTTGCTCGAAAAGAGTAGAGGGTTAGTCTTAACAATAATCGAGAATCTAGCATTTACCTTTAGGCTAGATGGTACATCTCTTTCTCTTTCAAGCTCCTTCTTATTTTCTTCTTAACTAGCCATCCTTTGTCTAGGCTTCTCAAGATCTTTAAACTTCTTACCACTTCTCAAGGTGATTGCACTAACATTCTTCATATCTATCATAGATTGTGATGGTAGTTTTCCTCCTCTTTAGGTTTCTATATGGTTAATAGCCACTACCATCTTGCTTTTGATTTCCTACTTAAATTGCTACACATCTTGCTAGAATTATAAAGTGGTAGATATAAGAGACTTAACTATATCTTCCAACAATGTACAAGAGGTAGAGGAGGAGGCTTATTTCCTATATTGAAGCTACTGAAGCTTATATGGGAAGTAATCTTGCTGGTTATTCCCTTCATTACTTAGGTTCAGTTGATCTCTTCGTCTTGAGTTATAGGTCTAGGAATATGGGTTGTATTGTTAGGAAAAATTTCCCCTATAGCACTGGTATAAACCATGTTTCCATCCTGCAAAGATGGACACCCATTTATTGGATGGATTGCTGATCGCGGCTCTGTCGTTTCGATCTAATATCGATCCTTGGAAACTGGTTAAAAATAAAAATACCAAGGATTGCAGTGTAGGATGCAACCTTGGGTCCTCTCACTTAATTGGAACCGACGAAAAAGGTCTAAGCTAGCCTATAAGTCAAAAATAAACAATGCAAGTTGATAAAAAGGGGGGTTTGGACAATTGGTCAAAATTTAGGAAATCAAACTAAAATTAAAGAAAATTGTAAAAAGTATCTTTTTGTATTTTGGGAAGTTGAAATTATAAAAAAATCAAACTATGATCAAATGAGATAAAGTCCTCTTGAAAATGAGCTTAGGCTATCACGGTTCAAAACAGATTTTCGGGGAGTGGATTCCACTAAGTTTTCAAATGATCAACCCTAAAGGACTCTTTAGGTCCAAGGTTTTAATTAATGAACTCTATTCCTTAAAACCTTGTTAAAAACATCTTAGTGTGCGAAATGGACAAGTTAATGCAAGTGGTCAATCAGATCAAACATAATCATCTATATCAAACACAACTAGGCAGATAATGAAGATTTATGCAATCACCAAAGGACATATATGAGACTTCATATATTAATCATTAAAGTTCTACAAATAACAAAGTTCATATCGTAAAACATTATTCAACACCCAGTTAAACTATAACCAAGCTAATTTAATCATACTACCGTAAACCCTAACTCAGCGATTTACAATAATATAACTAAAATCCAGACAATATTTGGTTACTCACCTTTCACGCCCGTGAACTCAAGCCATTGTTACATCTTCAAGAGGGCCGGAAGCCTTTAGCCGTGCATAAATCCGGCGATCTCCATCATTACTAAAGTCCCGACATTAACCATGGCTCCAGAGACTGACGGTGGAAGTGGCAGTGAAGTGTCCGGCGATGAATGGTGATGATCGGAGATGGAATGATGAAGGTGGTGCGGTGAAAATTGTCTGTCGTATCCGGTGGCTACCGTATGTGGTGTCTGTAGTCGATGTTGAGTGTCCCTTATGACCTAATTCGGCAAATTAATATATGATGGATACGGGTTGGGTCAGTACAGTGAGGGAAATTTCCATTTGGAGTTCGGGTATCTGTCTGCACGTCGCGACGAGACAATTAATGGATGTCGCGACGTGCGGCTCTTACTTGCTCGCCGCGGCATGTAAATTGTTGGACGTCGTGACGTGCTGATGTCTGTCGATGCGCAGCGACGTAGGAAGTGACATACGTCATGACGTGTCTTCTTCTAGATGCGCCGCGACGTGCTTGAAGGCTCACGTCCTGTTAACATTCTGATGAGTTGACCCCCTTGTTTTCCTACGAGACAAAATAGCAATTTGCAGTATCAGTTATGCTTAGAAAAATTATAATGCATTTAATATCAATTTGCAACAATTTTACTAACAAATTGCAATTCATATGAGCTCACTATAAGGAGCCAGTTTAAGCACAAAAATCACCAATTAGGAGTTAAAAAGTATATTAACAATTATGAAAAATGCAGCCAATTTATAAGATAAACTTGGCTTAATCAATTGCATTTGCACATATACTGCAGGCTTTCACCTGTTTCTAACCTTTAAAAATTTACCTAACAACAGATGTTAGTTCATCCAAACAATGTCCTATGGATGAACTATTTACCTCATTTATCCTATAAATAACATTGTGGATGCAAAATTGTTAAGTTTTCATTGTCGCGCACTTAATTAAAGTTTTGGCCTCAATAAGAGTCTTTTACATAATGCTCCACCTTTTGCTACATCTACCAAGCTCCTCTCCATAGGCAATAATCCTTTGTAGAAGTATTAAATAAGGTTTTTTTTCCATGATATTATAGTGAGGGCAGCAAGCATATAACTTTTTAAAGCTCTCTCAATTTCATAAAGATTATTTACGATACAACTTTATCCTTCAAATCTCTTTCCTTATACTCAATCTCTTTGATGCTAGAAAGTACTTCTTCAAAAATAACTTTATTTTAATCTATAAGTTCATACTCCTTATAGTCAAATAAAAAAGCTAGTTTTTTATAGCATCCTTTAATGAAAATGGAAAGGCTCTTAAGATAATTCGCTATTTGTCACCCTTGGAGACTTCATACTAAAACAAACCACATCGAACTCCTTAAGATGCTTATGAACATCCTTACTTGTAAGCCTATAAAAGTTAGGAAAAAGATGGATTAAGCCAGATTTAAGCATAAAAGTAATGTATTCAACAAAAATTGGGAAATAATCCATAAGGATCTTTAATTTAAGTTCAAGGCAGTCAATCTCTTAGAGTTCTTGTATTGGCCATGGCTTCAATTTCGTCTTCATTTCTGTCATAATCTAAGCTAAGTAATCTTTTGAATAAAATATCATGTTTTGCTGATTTTGCTCGAGTTTTTTATCCTTTAATTACTTCAGCATGTAATGCAGCCTTAAGCTTATTGTTTTCCTCTTGAAGTTGCTCAATGGTTGTTTTATATGTTGAGGTTGAAATATTTGGCTTAGGGTCATAGCAAAGACCTTTCATATAGCCAAAACATGTAGTGAGTACTATATCACAAATTCCTCTACACTAAGCTCATTCCCCTCTGACATAGATATCTCTAATAACTTTTATAGTTCATTCTAAAATTCAAAAAATAAAATAAATAATCAATCTAAAAATTGCAAATTACTACTACATTAATAAATGAACAAAAATATTGAACAAGTTTTATTCTTACATAGTTGTCTTTTGCTTCTTTTGACATCCATCCTTTTAAAAAATGAATATAATAAGCCTTAAAGGAAACTCAAAAGTGTTAACATATACAACTACTTGTCATCTCAAACTACTTGTCATCTCATCTTAGTGATAGTTAAGGATTACAAAAATGTTAATTAAGGAACACAACATAGTGTTAAAAATCACATATTCCAATAGAAAAGTAGGTATTACTTATTCGAGAATTTTTGTTGTTGTAAGCTGATTTAAGGATTAATATATTGCGCAAGTTTTTATAGAAAAAATGCTGATGAGTGCTTTTCTCTTGAAAGGTTCTGAAATTTATCTCTACCTATATAGCTATGATTGTGGATGATAAGCCTTTCTAAAAGCATTTGCTAGCAGTGCTATTTTTGAAGTTCAAATGCCAAGTTTGGATGATATATAGATTATCGATTCAACTATTAACATGCATTTGTTATGCATCTCCCTCAATATGTATCTAATATAGTGAAATTTGAAGGATAAATATTCACTAGGTTCCTCTGCTTCTCTACATAAACAACACCAATTGGTGAGCTATATGTATTTAGCAATCCTATCAACTATTCTTAACCTATCTTTCATAGCAATCCATAGAGTGAACGTTGCTTAAGGTTGAAAATAACTTGACCATGTGGATTTGGTCTATAACAGCTTAAGAATTTGTCCAAAAGTAACTTCTTACAAGAAGAATTTGAGAATTTTACATTTTGTGAGTGTCTCCAAATGTATCTGTCAGTTTCTACATTACATTAAGTTCCTTAGATTTCGTTAGCAAGTGAGTTGGATAGTGCTGTAATGCTGTAGGAACTAAAGCTTATAAAGGAATCGAACTTTGTCGGGAGTTAGCTATGTTGGAATTAATCATTAGTCCCATAAAAATCCAATTATCATACTAAAAATTGATGGACTTCCCATTACCTATCAGTGTAATGAAGTCAATCCTATACTTATCCCTCAGTTTTAGACTGGCTTTAAGAGTAGTAGAGGGAAAGTGTGCACAATCTATTGCCTAGATACTCTTATTCTTGATGAAGTAGCTATGGATCCCATTTCACCCTAAAGACTGCCTATCATCCATTAGCATCAAAAGCCTTTTTGTTAGCAAGATTGAGTTCATAGTTTTACTGGAACAAATCCCCAAATCACCTTGATTCCTAAGTGTGCGTATTTCTTTCCACTTCACCATAGTTTTGTAGCTTTTATCTTTGCTGCCAGTCCATAAGAAGTTACTGAACAGACTATAAATAGCTTTCCAGATTGAACCTGGAAAAGCTAGGTGGTAGCCTATTAACTGTCAATGGAGTTGAGAATCAAGTTAACACCCTGCTCTCGAAAGGTGTTTGGAGCTCTAGGTTAAAATTCTAGTTTGTATCTTAATAAGCAATTTAATTTAATCCCTTACTTTGATTATGTATGGAGACTTAGGGATGCCTTTCTTTGTGAATCCTTGTGACTGAATTTGAAATTAGTTGTTGAAGATCCAACTAACAAATTATTTGCAAAATAAAGATTGGTTAGTTTAAAGTTGCCACACTTTAAGTGATATCTAAATTCCTTTATCCTTGCCACTACATTCTTAATGATCCTATGGAGAGTTTGCATCACTAAGGGAAATATGTATAGAGATAAATGACCACCTCGTCTAAACCCTTTGCTACTTGAATAAACCCGATAGGTTGTCCATTTACTAAGAAGCTACGTGAAGAAGTCATCAAACATTGTTTAATCCACCGTACAAAAATACCTAAAAATTCTATAGCTTGTAAAATATTGTTATGAAGCTCCAATCAACATTGGCATATGCTTTCCTGAGGTCAACTTGGATACAACAACTGGTTTGCTTTTCCTCTTTGAGTAATTGGTAATGAGTTCTTGAAGTATCAGAAAATTATCACCAATTATTCTACCAGGTATATATGCACTTTGAGTGTAGATAATGTGCTCATGAAGAATTCCTTTGAGCTTATGGGCTATAAGTTTAGAAATGATTTTATATAAGGAATTGTAATAAGCAATTAGTCTGAAATCAAATAAGTTGTTAAACTCACCATTCTTTGGAGTAAGAGTTATAAAATTTTTATTCATCTTTTTAAAAAATGTATCATTACTAAAGAATTCTTTCACAACTTCTAAAACCATATTACTAGTAAAGCGCCAACTTTCCTTGAAAAACTTAACATTGAATCCATCTAGTTCAGGGGCTTTGTGGGGATAGAGAAACCCATCTTCTAACACCCATCCTTTACCTTCCTTAAAGTGAGTGACTTTATATAGTGTGATCCTATCATGCTCTTATCCATGTGGTTCCTTCACACTCTGTTTTATGAAACAAAAACACAAGGCATAATGAATAATATAGTGTTTATTGATTTAAGTATAACTTGCAAACAAAGATATTCAAACCTTTGATTATGAGATGTTTTCATTTTTAATCTACAAACCTTTTCCTTCTCACAATTTTCCTAAATCAAGAAAAAAATCATAATGTAGTCATTAAATCATCTAACAAAATTAATGTAAGAAAATATAAAGGTAAAGAGAACAAACATGAACTTTCAAGTCAGCCCAATAATCACTCAAACTATTCCAATTTCCTTTGAAGATTCATCCAGGAACATATCTTCGTGCCTCTGCATTAGAAGGAAAAGATTTAAAATAATTATGGAACTTGAAATGATGATCCCTAGTCCATTTTTTCAATAATGAAGTAACACAATTTGAAAAATCTTGGTTCTTAAAATTCACAATATTCAATTTCAATTATGGATAATAACTAAAAGTGTCTTAAAATCATTAAAATGATATTTCATATAGTTAAATATTTTAAAAAACTATTGTAACTTTATCCAAATCATTTTAAATTCGGTCGTGTAAATCTGGGCGCAGGGGGCACTTTTCACCCGAAGGTTACACGGCCAGACCGTGTGATTTCACACGGTCCGTGTATTTTGACCCCTTAACGTCCGAATTTGAATTTTTGGTCTTCATGACAGTTTTAGCCCTAGATGTCTTATTTCCAATGGGAAAAAAATGAACTCAATCTGACATCTAGGGTAAAAGTTATGGCATTTGCGTCGAGAGAGGTTAAAGTTGATTTCGGGAGTGAACATGGTCCATTGTTTAGGGAATAACTCCCTCATCCGACCTCCAATTGAGTTGGTTCTTAGACCATTAGTTTCCTAAGATATATAACTTCTTACCCTAAAAATTTGGTAACATTTGGAGTTAAATTGAGGAAATTTGGTCTAATGCAAGTGAGTGGTTGGTTAGGAGAGTAGGATTGGAGTTTGTGCACTGTTTGGTATTTTGTGCATATCTTGAGCTATACAACTCCAATTGAAGTGATTCTTGCTTCAAAATGAACTAGAGACTTAAGGTTACAATTTCCATGAAGAAGTCAACTTATGATTTTGATATTTGAGTAGGGTGCACTCACCACCAATATGAAATGATAGCAAATGACCCCTCAGGGTTTCGGCACAAGGTTTCAAGAATCCGAGTGTTGAGCTCCAGAAACGGGGTCCAATATAGTGTATTAGAATAAGCTTTATTTCCTATGGCTAAAAAAATGAATATGATAAGAAAAGATATATATTTGAATATATAACTAAATATATATTCATTTGAAGGTATAGAAATTTATAAACCTGCATGATTAATTTCATTATTGTTTGAGGTAGAATGATGTTATTGGCTAGGAATTAAATTTATGGCACCAACTAACTATTCTAGTTGAAGTTGCACATCCCTTCATTCTATAATTTTGATAATTTCCACCTTCTTCTCTTTGTTTATACTAGGTGCTATTAAGCTAGATATCTGCAAAAAAATACATAAATGTTACTAATATTAAAATAAGATAATTGAAAGAGCACTTTCATGATACGTTCAATCATTATAATCAAAACACATTTAATCATCAACAGTAATCACATAAACAATATAAGTTTTACTAAAATTATAATAAGACAATAGAAAGAGCACTTTTATGATACCTTCAATCATCACAATCAAGATCATCAAAATCATCATCATTAATTGCATTATGATTTAACTTTTCATCATTATTATATTTGACCAAAGTATCATCATTGTCATTTAATTCATCCTCGATATATTTTTCATCTCTTTCTATGAAAGGATTTCTTTATACTTCAGTTGCTTATAGTATATTGGGATTAACACATCTCTTATGGAATGATGATATATCATCATCTTCTATTTTGAGAGCTACATTATTCAACTACGATCAATCTCTTGATATACTTCATCACCATCTTCACCCATTAGATCATTTTCCTTCTCGTAAAAATCAAAATGATTTCAGTATTGAAACGTTTGCCCAACTTTCCAATTGTTGCCCAATACAACGTTAGTAAGATAGAATACTTGCTTCTCTTGACTTGCAAGCACAGATGGTTCATTTTTATACCATGTTTTGCTAACATTAATGCTAGTAATATTTCCATTCACTTTTATGTTAATCCTTTTATTACCATGATTAAATGATTTGCACTTAAATAGAACAACCTTTTTTATCCTTAATATAATGCAACTCTATTATTTCAGAGATAACATTGTAGAAATCAATAAAACAGTCCTTATGTTATCCCTCAATAAAAATCCCACAATTTTGGCTTCTAAGGCGAGTATCACACCCTTTTATGTGAAATCTAACTCTATTAATAATACAACATTTATATTTTTATTCAAATTACAATCAATAAAAGTTTGCTTTCTCTTTCTATTACTTGGGTGTTTTCCAGGTGTACTCTGAAAGTTAATCAAGTACATCATCACCTAACAAGTACAAAGGAGCTTTATTATGTTCTACTTTTCCATTAAATAATTTGCTTCTTCACCATTTGTTCCCATATTCTAAGTAATGACGATGTACCCTATAATATATTTTACTTTGTAGCCTCATTGAATGAGTTTAATGGTTACATACAGGAAAGGCAATGTAACCTTTAGTACTTTATCTAAATAAATTGCCATAAGTTGGAAAATCATTTATAGTCCACAAAACAACAATACGTATTCTAAAATTTTCACCTTCATCCTCCCAAAGATGTTTTAAATCATCAATTAGTAGTTTTTTATATATCAATTTCCTTACCAAGAGTAGTAGGTCTTGTAATAAGTAAAGACAATAATAAAAAAAGGCTATTTCATACACTTCTATGGGGTAAATTGTATGGCACAAGAATCACTAACTATATGTTGTAAGAAGTACTCATATTACCAAATAGATTAAATCCATCAAAGGCTAACCTAAGTCGAACATTACGACAATACTTTACAAACCATGGAAACTTCCCATCAAAGTCTTTCCATGCCTTTAAGTCTGTTCGATGATGCATAATGTTATCATCAATGCATTTACCACCTCATATCTATGACTATTTTTATTAGCATAAAAAGGCCTTTTCAGTCATGGTTTATAGGGAGGTACCACAAGATTTTATGGGTTATCTTTTTTTTCTTTTTCCATCATCCATGTAAGGTGTCAAAATTTACCCTAGTTGAAATAATACATGTTTATGAAAGTACATGTGTGATAGGAGTTAGAATTTTGCTATGATTAGAATATG
>JAOTBA010000002.1:23029800-23049601 GCA_025629845.1 Erythroxylum squamatum | reverse complement strand
AAAAAATTGAAGAATTATTAAATAAATAAAATTTATAAATAATATTGAATAGTTATTAAATAAATAAGATTAAAAAAATTCATTTAAAAAATAATTATTTAAATTAAAAATTATTAAATTAATATGAATTTCAAAAAATAATAAAATAATAAAAATAATAATAAAAACGTCGCGGAAGACAATTCGCGACGTTTCTAAAAACGTCGCGGAAGACATTCCGTGACGTTTACAAAAAAACGTCGCAGATTCCTTCACATTCTGTGACGTTTTAGAAACGTCGCGAAATGTGAGAGATTCTGTGACGTTTTTTAAAAACGTCGCAGATTGTCCAAAGTTTTAGTGACGTTTTTTTAAACGTCGCAAAATGTTAGTATTTTCCGTGACGTTTTTCATAAAACGTCGCAGAAACCCTTTACCTACACCACATTCCGCGACGTTTTTTGTGACGTTTTTTAAAACGTCGCAGAATGTATTCTGCGACGTTTTTTGGACATTCTATGACGTTTTAAAAACGTCGCAGAATGCTTTGTTTTCTTGTAGTGACTCTAAGGTATCAAATTTTAAATTGACATGTTACACTGACAGTGGTCATGCAGGTTGTATGGATGATAGAAAAAGTACATCTGGTTTCCTGTTTAATCTTGGGTCAGGTGCAATTTCATGGAGTTCAAAAAAACAAGAAGTGATAGCTTTATCATCATCAGAGGCTGAGTATATTTCTGCAACAAAATCAGCTAGTCAAGCAATTTGGCTAAAAAGACTTTTTGTTGATTTCAATCAGAAGCAAGCTGGAGCTACAGAGATCTTTTGTGATAGCATGTTAGCTATGCAATGATGAAAAATCAGGCCTATCATAGTAGAATAAAATACATTGATGTTCGTTATCACTTCATTAGGAGTCTTGTTACCAATGAAAAAATTGTGTCAAATTTTGCAATACAAAAGAACTAGTTGCTGATATATTGACAAAGGCACTTCCGCCGGAAAAGCATGAGAACTTTAGAAAACATATGAGAGTTTGTATCTTTGAATCAAGGGAAGTGTTGAAGTTTGATTCAAAGTTTGACCGAGTATTACTCTAATTTGTTAGTTTGTTTCTTTTATTTAAGCAAGTTTCTTATTGTTGAGAATAAATAGCAGTGTCCTGAGATTTAATTAGTTGTATTTGTTTTCTATAAGCCTATATACAGAGGCACTTCTTATTTATTTCTGTATTACACATTAGATGAAATAAAAGCTTAAAGTCTTTAGTCTTTCCGTGATTTGTCTATCTCTTTTTTGTTATTCACCTTATTCCCAACAAACAAAAGTAATTCGTTTAGGTACTGAGAAGAAAACGCATTTGACTTTAAGCAATGATATATGAACTAACCTTTTTTCTTCCACCTAATCCACCAAAACACGGCCACCACCATGAGAAAGAAAGCGACAGCAATAGATATTATCAACATAGCCTTCATTCTTGGCTTCGCAAGAGTACTTCTAGACTTCCGATACTTGCCTGACAAACAAATAAATAAATAACATGTGCAAATTTGAAAACCATGCGATTGTAGTAGGCATTAAATAAATAAAAAACAAATAACTAAATAACATTGCTCACGAATTATAATTTAGAAAGTAAAACCTTTCTAAATTAATAATGTAATAATCGTATGTAATTTATGAATTAAAAATTATTTATTATTTATTAACTTAAATCGAGATTATAAAAATCTTTAACTTATCGTTTATTAATTAAAAAAGCTTTGACTATAATCTTTTGAAACCTATCATATGCATTACGGGGAAGTTTAATATATCTCCACCATTAATAAAAAAGATAAGGAAATAAATACTAATTCGGAGATTAAATAGGAAGGAGACGCCTACCAAATTCTTCGGCATCAACCCTGATGTAAATGTCCTGTCCAATGTTTGAGTATGTTCTTGTGTCCACCAAATCCCCATACCACATCAGACAGCCGAACCCTCTCTCATCTGCACTTGTGTAAGCTGTGCAAGAACAGTTCTTTAAGCACTCTTGCTTACAAGCTTTCAGGTTTAAATTCATGTCTGCGAGTGCCACCGATGTGTCGGGAACTCTCACGGGTGCTACCTTTATAAACCCTTCTCCACTCCGGCACACCGACACATTAGCCTTCCTGATGCACCCACCCGATCCGTCTCTGAAGTACCAGTCACGAGGTGACTTTGGTTCATAACCCGGCAAGCACTTGCATATAAATGCATCTGGAATATAGAGATCACAGTTACTGTTTGGACCACATTCGGTGTAGTTATCACATTGGTCCTTTGACGAGGAAAATATTCCGATCCATCTACGATCATGGCCATTCCATGTAGACCGTTGGACGAATCCTGATTCGTTTATCGACATTTTCGAGATGATAAAAATCTTCACCCTATACATAAGGCTTACCTCGTCCTTATTATTCGCAAAACTAGTGTTGAAAAAGTAATTTCTGGTCATTTCCGGTACTCCACTCCATCTTTGCCCAGTCCATGGGCCAGCCCTTCACCATTTCTAGGAACCTTTGTATAGAATCAATTGAGGACAGCCTATGGGATCAATTCTATAGTTTATGTCACTAGTTCCAGGATCATCCTTGGATTTCCAAGATGACAGAAATCGGTCCAAACCGATTCTCTTGTCCAGTCTATGCTTCATATTCTCAGTGTTAATGAACAAAGAACCTACTCAACTATACTAATTAGCTAGGAGAATAAAGTAAGGGAATCCACTATCTCCCTACCTTTTTACCATCATTATGGAAGTTCTTCAAAATTTGACACAGATGTGTATTGATAAAAGCTCAGTGCTCTGATGTCATTATCACTGTAGACAGCTCAACATTACACAACTTTCTTTTGCAAATCATTTACTCATGTTATGTGCTAATTGCACTCTTTCAATTGAGGTTATCTTATCATCTTTACAGAGATTCCATGAAATTTCTAAGTTAAGATTTAATCCTAAAAAATGGTTTGCTTATTTGTCTAACCTAAGTTTTGATGACTCCTCAAGGGTGATTATTGAAGTTGGACTGTCCATTCGCCAATTACCATTTACTTATTTGAGAATTCCTTTCTCCATTAGGAAGCTTAAGGAAGTCGAATGTGGACCTCTCATTAATAAAGTTCTAAAAAGAATTTCTACTTAAACCAATAGGTTTTTGTCTTATAGAGGTAGACTTCAACTTGCAATTTCAAATTTCAATAACCTACACATCTATTGGCTATCTCACTTAGCCATTCCTAAATGAGTGTTGAAGAAGATTGATAGAAGGCTAAATTCGAGTGGTTAGAAGGCTTTCAAAGTTAAGCGGAGTGTTATTTGTCTTCCTAAAGAGAATAAGGGGTTAGGAATTAGCTCTACTAGCAAAATGAACAAAGTATTGTTAACTAAAAGGCTTTAGAGAATATGTTATGAAAAGGAAAGCCTCTGGGTGATATGAGTGCATATATTTCATATCAAACAAAGAAACATTTTGATGTGAGCATGACCATAGGACTTTGTACGTGAAATGGAGCCAAAGATGAACTAATAATATCAGAGGGACCAATAATAAGATTAAGAGATAAGAAGTTCAAAGAAGCACTTCAATCCTACATGGGTCGAATTGTAGATGACATGGAATCTCAAGAGACAATGAGGGCCACTGATATCATAATTAATCAAGTTGGGCAGAATGTGCAACAAGACTTGCATTCTTGTTGAATTAATTATTTTATGTTAGAATCATAACTTTTTGCAATCCACTACTTGTGTCTTGGGCTTGTTTACTTTTTTTAGGTTTAATACGATGTATTTTATAAATATTAGTTTGGGCTTTAATATTTTCATGAAAGGAGCATGTTTAAAAGCCTTTTTTATAGTTAGGGTTTCTTTATTTTTAAAAGGTATAAACATATCACAATAAACATTGTTTAGAGTTAGATTGGATGAATAACGAATTCTATAAGGGATGATTTCTTTTCTTCTTCTATTGCATCAAGAGTATAATTCTTATCAAGGTAAAAACTTGTGGCAAATTTCTATTCTTGTTTTCAAATCAACCTTATTATATGTGTTTCCTCTCATATAATTGATTGGGAATTCATTAGGGTTGGGGATTTCATCTTGTTCATGTTCTATCCAAAGTATGTGTTTAAGGGATTTCGAGTTCTTTAGCCTTAGGGTTCCGCATCACATTTGGTCAATCTCTCAGAAAAGTACTCAGCCCTATACTTTCCAAAAAATCTTATGTTCCAGGTCGGTTATGCATCCTCATATCGGGCACTACATTAGAGATGGTAGAAGTACTAATTTCTAGTTTTATAATTGGCATTCTCTTGGGCCTTTATGCTACACATAATAATTAACTGCTGATAGAGGACTGATTCCTAAAAACACTATGATGCATAAACTTATTCCAAATGACAACAAGTATTGGCCAGTTCACATTGGTAGGGGAATTAATCCAATTGTAGATTATATGCTAAACCATTCACCAGATTAAAGGCTAGAAGATGAAGTCAGATGGGAGTTACATAGCTCACACAAGTTTAATGCTCTTTCATGAAAAAACCTATTTCTAGGTCCACTCGTCAGGTTTCCCACTTACAAATTGGTATGGGGTTTAGGAATAGCTAAGGCTCATTCATTCTTTCTTTATTTAGCAACTATTCAAACGCTAGGAACTAGAGATGTCATTAAATTCCAAATCCCTGATAAGACCTACCCCTTATGTACTAATGAAGTTGAATCTCTTGATCACATCTTTTTTAAATGTTGTCATACAAATCAATTATAGATAATTTATCAACTTGTTTAATCTACATGAAAAGAGCCTTAGCTAGTTGGAAAGTCTAGCTTGGATCATGGGTTTTAAATGGAAAAGTAAGGAAGATTGCAAGATGTTTAAAGTTGGTTTTGCTATGTTAGTGCATTTCATTTGGATGATGAGAAACACCATTATATGTGTTTTTCTTAATATGTATTTCATTGTTTGTTACACTCTAATTGTTAGGGATGAATTTAATTTCACATTGTAATTTCTACCTTTTTGAATGAATACATTACTTATTTTCCAAAAAGAAACCAAGTTAAGAAACCACTTGGCAGTTAGATTAGATACATTGCTCTTTGCAAGTTTTCAAAATCACTAGCGAGTGACTAATCATGAAGGAGGTATAATGTTTTCTTCTGCTAGTTAAGAGAAAGCCTTCTTGTTCTACCCCATCAAGTCATAGTAAGAATTGTCTTATGTTGAAGAGAGTATTTAAATTTTGTAAATTTGTTTGTTGTGTTCACCTTGAATGAGATCAAAATTTTGTAGTGTTTTTTCATAGATACTGAAAGATAATCTTGATACATAATCTTTTCCTTAGACCTCATTTAAAATTTAAACATTTGGATATAACTTCTTGTGCTTTATGAATCGTTTCTATCTCACTTGTTAGGAAAGGGAGATGAAGGTCGAAGAACTCTTGTTGCATATTGAGTCCTTAATTTTGTCACTCGCGAATTTCAGAAGAAAATAAAGATTGGAATAAATGAAGCATCACTCATCTTCTATGACAAATAGAAGGAAACTAGGAACTTTTTTTATAAGGTTTGTTTAATTCCAATGCTCTTCTCCTTAGCATTCATGGAATGAATACATTTGGGTCATTGTTGCCAATTTCATCTCAGAAATTACATTTTTATTCCTTTCAGAGATTTAACTATGTCTCCTAACATGTATACTTATTTTTCATCATGGTGAATTTCATCTCATCTCTCTGAAAAGTAATGTAATTGACCTTCATATTCTTTTGAGAGCTTGGACTATTCCACATAAGATGTATACTAATTTTTCAGTTAGGGTGCTTCATCTCAACTCTTCCTTTGTTCAACTTTATATAATCAATGAACATTCTCTAACTCGTAATTGTTCTAATAGTGATCAATTCATTATTATCATTCTTAATCATAGTTATCCCCTATTTAAAAAATTACTTAAACTCACTAACGCATTCACTATTAGATACAGGATATATTATTCAATATCAAGTAGTTTAAGCACCTCTTTCTTAAAAACTTATTTCATGTTGGGGTCAATCTTCTTTGGTGTTTAATAAGGATCTTGTAATCATCTTCTACCAATATTCTATGTTTGAAAATGTATGGGCTAATGCCTTTGATATCGTTAATAATGTATCATATGACATTTTCATACAATATATGGAATTTATACAACACACGGCTAAAGCTTATATCACCATGGGTAAAAGATATAAATCTCCCTTATAGTTTAAGAAATTTGGGAAAAACCATCTAATCATTAAAAAAAATTTAAAAACTCCTTTTGGTTTTTTACTTTTCCAAAAAATCTCTTATTTTAGACTTTGGTTATTTAAAAAATAATGACAAAACACATATAGTATGAACATCAAACATAGACTAATCAAATTTCATTACTATAATGACCCAACTCAGGTTTAAAGAAATATATTTGACTTAAATTAATAATTAAACATATTTATACAAAATTAATTTTTTGTCAAATTTAATTATTTCAGTTTAAGTTTTAGAGCTGTGTTAAATCATAATTATTCTTTATACTACATGTGTTTCATCGTTCTTTTTTACCCTAGATCTAAAAGGAGTTTTTCTAGAAAACTAAAATCTAGAAAGAGTTTTTTTAGAATTTTAAAGATCAATAGGTTTTTCTATGATTTTTTAGTCTATAGGGGAGGTTTATATCTTTTACCCAGTAGAAAAGCTTCTAGGATCTTTGAGTTTAGAAAGTAATTTATTTTGAATTATAGCACTACATTCCTTAGTCAAAGCTACATTTTCATAATCCTCAAGCTTCTTTTTGTTAGACAATATCTCCTTTAAAAACTTAACATAAAAGGGCATTTGTTTCAAAGAATATGTGAGGGGGATATTAATATAAAACTTTTTGATAACTTCTAAAAAGTTTCCTGAATTGTTTATCAGGTTTAACCTTAGACAATCTTTGGGGGAACATAATTGGGTTCCTCATCTTCCCCTCTCTTTTCTCTTTTGGTCCTACTTTCCTCACTAGGTGACTCAACCTCTTCATTTTTCTCATTTTCAACCTCTCTCACCTTAAGATCCTATAATTGCTTACCAGTCCTCAACATCATAACCTTATAAAGCTCTCTTGGGTTCTTGAGTTAGCTAGGAAGTTAATAAAGCATTTAACAAAAGAGCTAGCGTATTAGACAAAGTGGGCTTCTAAAATCTTATTATAGGTTGCCAAACAGTCGACATTAAAAGTGACCTCTATTGCCTCAATGAAACCCTCATTTTTCTTCACTTAGTTTGTTAGAATATTCTTAAGTATATAGTTTAAATTGGACTTTTTAGGAGGGGAAGGGTTAAAGGGTCTTTATTAAAAACTAGGGGATTACCTACAATTATTCTAAGGAGCAGAGTTAAATTTATTCCCATATACGAAATTGAGATAGTTTCTCTAACTAAGATTATAGGTATTATAAAATACATCAATTTTTGGTTAAAATTTATTAACATAACTAGTTTATTCAGTAGATGAATCTTAGAAAAACAAGTTCCTTAATTGATAATCAATTGTTAATTGTCCCTAAGATCCACAAATATCTTAAGAAGCATTAGACATTCCATATAATTCATAATCATATGATCAAAATTTTAAGTTAAATCATTAACTTTAGCAACAAGAAGATTTAAACGATGAACATCATTCTTACTTAGAGCCTTTTTCAGAATGACTTTTTCAGTTGACCATTGATACTAATTTTGAGCCATGTCCTTAATCAAATTGTATGCTCCATCTATAGTCTTTTTCATAAGAGCACCAACAATAACATTGTCCATTAAAATCTTGGTATTGTAGGTCATCCTATTGTAAAATTTTGTAAAAAACACTTTTCATATGACCTCAATAGTTTCTTGTACCTTTCTGAAGCTTCATAAAGTGATTCACCTTCTTTTTAGAAAACAATTGTAATTCTATTTCTAAACTTGTTGGTTTTGCCTAAAGGATGCACATCACAAGAAAATTTTGGGATAATTGATCCAAAGTGGTGACAGATCCTATTAACAACGTTTGTAACCTTGCTCTCACCTTATCATTTAGTGAAAAAGGGAATAACCTTAACTTGATTGCATAAGTTAAGACACCATTAACTTTCAAGGTATTGATATGTGCTTAATTGATTGTTTAATTATTTTATAACATTTAGTGATTAATGACATTAAATTGCTTAAGATACTCACTTTGACTCATATGTGATTTTAGGCACAATTTGGAAGCAAAGAAGTTAAAATGAGTCAAAAGCTCTATATTTTGGCCATTTTTTGAAGATTAATTTTCACTTGTCTTTATGGAGAAAGAAAAAGAAAATTATAAGACAAAAAGAAGACAAGAAAAATAGAAACACAAATTAATCAAAGTTGCTCTTGTGCATAGACCATGCAAGCCCATGCAAAGTGTTTTATGGAAATAAATGAAGACAAAGCAACTGAAAGAAACAACATTAAACGACAGTAAGATGGAAGCAAAACATGCCAGCAAGTGGATTAAAAGAAGAAAACAAAACGCAAGCAGCGCTAGGAGAACATCTGCCCAAAGAGGACCAAAACGACTTGCAGCACAGCAATGGTCAAGAAGAAAACGACAACGCAGTGAACTGGTAAAGGTTTGCATTTAACACAAGCGTATGCATTTAACGCAACACATACGTTTGCATTACATGCAAGGCATGAAACGTAGATGTAGTAGAAGCGTGGGGTTTTAAAAGAGGGTGCGAATAGTATGCTTAGACCAACAAATAATTCACTAAATCACATAACAATAGCGATAGGTTACAAAGAGAACAGAGTGAGGTGCATGAGCAGAATAAGAGGGTTTCGGCAGGGATATAACGTAGGGCTGAAACATTTTCTTGAGAGAGACCCATGAAGGACTAGACGTCCCAACGCTGGTTCGGAGGTGACATCGACACTAACAACCCGGGTTAAGTATATTTCACTATTTTTGTTGTTTCTCTCTCATTAGAAATTGATTATGTTATCCTATGTTAATTGATTTAGGTTTTGTGCTTGGATAATTGTATTCTCATTATTGTTCAGTTATTTGTGTATGAACCTATTGGGTATTGTGAAGAGATAATTTTAATGCGTTCATTGAATCATTTATTTGCAAACCCATTGCTAGAATTTTGATATAATCTGTAATTTTTATGTTGAAATTCATGTGTATCGACTAATGATTTGTAATCATTAGGGATAATATAATCTTGGTTAAATGACGCATTGTATGTGGTATTTTCTTGATTAATTGGTTTTCCTAATTCGTAATGCTACTACCTAATTAAATCTAGAGATCGTATCCTTGGTTATTCGATGGTTAGGTTTAATTAAGGATCGTATCTTGATTAAACACTACCTAAGGGAAAACTCGAGTTAATTATTAACACATGATTAATAATTTCTAGGAGAAGTTTGAGAACAATAAATCAATAAAATATGTTTAATTAGGGTGTATAGTAGTGATGAGTTTAGGTGGATCCCACAGAGAGTGTGTGTAAAGTTGTTGAAATGAAAGTAATCGGTGTTTAGGTTTTTGGGGGTTTTGGATTTTTCAAACAAGAAACCAAACTGGAACTAGACTATTAAAACAAATTAAAGAAAACATGTGAAAAATGATAAAGTGGAGAATTCGGTAGGAACATGGTTCTTTGGTTCAATCTCGACCTACACCCTAATTAAACATATTTCATTGATTTGTTGTTCTCAAACCTCTCTTAGCAACTATTAATCGTGGGTTAATAATTAACTCGATTTTTCCCTTAGGTAGTGTTTAATCAAGATACGATCGTTAATTAAACCTAACTACCGAATAACCTAGGATACAATCTCCAGATTTAATTAGATAGTAGCATTACAAATCAGAAAAACCGATTAATCAAGTCAACAATCACGAACGATGAATCATTTAACCTAGGTTATGTTATCCTTAATGGTTACGAATTATTAGTCGCTACACATGAATTTCACAAAACAATTATAGATTATATCAAAATTCTAACAATGGGTTTGCAAATAAACGATTCAATGAATGCATTAAATTCATCTTTTCACAACACCCAATGGGTTCATACATAAATAACTGAACAATAACAATAATACGATTATCCATACACAAAACCCAAATCAATTAACATAGGATAACACAATCAATTTCTAATTAGAGAAAAAAAAAACAACAAAAATTGTGAAATACACTTAACCCAGGTCACCGACGTCGATTTTACCTCCGAATTGGCGTCAGGATGTTTAGTCTTTTATGGGTATCTACCAAGAAAATGCTTCAGCCCCACGTTATAACCTAGCTGAAACCCTCATATTTTGCTATTGTGCCTCCCTCTATTCTGTTTGTAACCTACTGCCACTGTTATGTGATTTAGTGAATTATTTGTTGGTCCTATACTGTTCATGCCTTCTTTTAGAACCTCGTGCTTCTGCTACGTCTGCGTTTAATGCATACGCTTGCATTTAATACAAACTTTTCCCAGTTCATTGCATTGTCGTTTTCTTCTTAGCCATTGTTGTGATGCACGTCATTTTAGTCCTCCTTAGGCAGATGTTCTCCTTGAGCTACATGCGTTTTGTTTTCTTCTATCGTTTCATGATATTTCTTTCAGCAGCTTTGTCTTCATTTAATTCTATAAAACACGCTGCATGGGCTTGCATGGTCCATGCATAACAACAACTTTGATTAATTTGTGTTTATATTTTTCTTGTCTTATTTTTGTCTTATAATTTTCTTCTTCTTACTCCATAAAGACATATGAAAATTAATCTTCGGAAAATGACCAAAATACAGAGCTTTTGACTCACTTTAACTTCTTTGCTTCCGAATTATGCCTAAAATCACGTATGAGTTAAAGTGAGTATCTTAAGCAATTTAATGTCATTAATTGCTAAGTGTTATGAAATAATTAAACAATCAATTAAGCACATATCAATTTCTCTCACATTTAGCTTTTGGCCGTCCTCAAGCAAAACATCAAAACTAAGCTCATGAACCCAAAAACATTGACTCATTTCTTATTTGTTCCAAGAATACATAATTATAAATAAACATGAATGACTTTCAAAAATCATAGTAAGAAGTCAGCATTCCAAGATTTTACTTATGATCAATCAAAATTCATCATCTTTAAAAACTTAGCAATTTAATGGTAGACTCGAAAAATGTGTTTAATTAAAATATATCCATAGGTATACTCATCACCATTCATGATCATTTCATTCCATAACTTTGCATATCATTTCATTTCTTCACCACTAATGTTCACATGCAAAATCATGAATCAAAGGGCTTTTTAGGGTTGTGATGTAGGCAAAGGTAAGGTGAGATGTATTTGGGTCAAGTAGCATGAAAGTCATTAAAGCTAGTGAAACAAATGTAACACTTAATATGACATCAAGTGCACAAGTTCACACTCATACAAAACTAGGAACTGTCAGCAATGATGTATGCAACATTTATAGTTCACAACTCATTTAAGCTCTCTTACACAAACTACATGAAGCATATACCAATCCAAAGGAATCACTCATACAATTTATGTCAACAATAAGTTGAAACCACAAGAGTGAACCTTCCAAGCTAACATCTACCTCATACTCAACATACACAAATAGCACATTCATTACAACTCTGAATAACTTTGTAAACTCATATGCACTTCCTCCTTGATAAATTTATTTTTTTTTAATTCATTCTTTTTCTTTTTCTTTCTTTCTTTCTTTTTCATTTTCTTTTCTTTTCCTTTCTTGTGCTTTTCTCTTTTCTTTCTTTCTTTCCCTTTCTTTTTTTTAACATTACAAGAAACTACATTAACATGAGAATTTCAATGATAAGACATAACAAAACGTCCCAACATTAACATATGTACAACCCCACACTTATACTTTTGTATATCCACAAACTTACCAATCACAAATGCTCCACTAGCTTTATGACTTGGGTAAGATGTTTGGTTAAGTTTAAAAGCATAAAATGTGGTTTATACAAAAAGAAAGGTATATAGCTCAAAGGGGGTTAACAAGGGAAAAATCATGTCAATCGGGTAGGCTATTTGGCTAATGTAGTTAGGAAAAACAAAGAATGCCTAATCATTTCCAAGTTAATGCATATGATAAAAATGTGGTCTTGAATAGAAATTCAAAGCAAAATCAGGATGTACATGTCATGAAGGTCACACATTATTAAAAGATAATGAGACTAAAATGAAGGTGTCAGTCTAATAAGGCTCAAAATCTCATCGGCTTTGTCTACCACTAGTCACTACTCTTTTCAAGATAATGCATATCGATCAATCACTAGAGTAAAAATACATGCTAAAGTTTCTATTAAATTCTCTAGTCAAATCATTATCTACTCATGACTTTATAAGCCTAGAATCAATAGAAAATGACAAATTGTCTGTTTTGTTTATTTTATTCTTTCTCTCATTTTAATTGAAAACTTAAAACAAGCAAGAAACAAACCAACAAAGACCACACATTCATTAAAAAATGTGAAAATGTTAAAAAAAAAGAAATTTACTTCCCTTGGATTGCCTTCCAAAAAGCGCCTTGGTTTAGGGTTGCTGGCTTGACTCCATAGTTTCCTCAAATAACAAAATTATGATCTTTTGGTACTACAATTGACGCCACTTCCGCGTAGGCTGATCATCATCCCTATTCTTCGTCTTCTTTATCCTTAGATTCTCAATCTCGACTGAGTTCATATACTCTGGAAAGATCTCAAATGTCTCTTTCCCTTTTTCTTCCTCATTTTATTACTCCAATCTACTATGTAAAGGTGGAGTCATTCTCAATAATAAAATGAAACTCAGTACTTACCTCCAAGCTAAAATATATGTCTTTTTTGCTTCGAGATCCTCCTTTGCTTCTTCTACATAAGCAACTCCTTGAGTAATGCTCTCAAAATTCTCAAGCTCCTCATCACTTTGTAAGATTTCTGCACTTATGTCTACAAGGTATGCCTCGGGTTAATATGTCTGCTCCTCTTCCATTTGTGATTTTAGGCATTCGATCCTCACTGCTATTTCACCCATTTGACTTAACAAGTTATGGTTTCTAGACATTATATGCCTAATTTCCTATTGGAACTATTAGTTATTCTGTTGAAGTTGTTGCATACTCTCTTGAAGTTGCTGCATACCCTGTTGAAATTGAAGATTGTTGGCAATCACAGCATTCATCAATTCTTCCAGAGATGTACCTGAGTTTTGACAAAAAGCTTTTGGTCCATACCGACATTATTGTGTGTCCTTCAAATTATCATAGAAGTAATTTTGATGATTATCTCATCAATAACCAAAGTTTTCTCAAAGTAATTTTGAGAATAAGAGTTAAAAAAAATTACTTCCATCTATGATTTTTTTAAATTTTTTCAAACACAAACATGAAACAGAATAAAAAAAGGATCACAAAATAACTGAAAAAACTAATTATGAAAAAATATATACAAAAAACCAATTAAAATCACAAACAAAAACTAAAATACTGCATTCCCTGACAACTGCGACAAAATTTGACAGCATGTTGTAACATTAGTCAAAATAAAAACTAGTGGTCTAGTTTTTATTTTAACTAGCATTATGACACGCTATCAAGTATCATAATACTCTATAAACATCGAAAGAAGCAAATTAGGATCTTCGGTGGGTAAATCTCTAAATTGATTTTTTAGAAGTATAGGGAAGATAAAAGGTTTCATCTCAAAGTTGTTACCTTTAATATTATGCCTTATAATGCTCGATTTAATCCTTTAAGCACTCAATATGATAAAATATTTCAAATATCTAGCCATTTTTTCTTTTTTTAGTCTCTATCCACCTTTGAGGTCTCCTTCTTAGGTTAAAATTCCATTTGATCTCGAAGTCCAGTTTAATAAGAGTCCTAAGATTTTTAGTTTGACATATATAAAAGATCAACTGCAAATAGACACAATAAAAAGCCCATTGTAAATAGTTTAGAAATTTAACCAATATCAATAAAGCCTAGTAAACTTCATACATTTTAACCGCAAGCACACAATATGGTTGTAGCTGTAACTATCATGTATAGGTCGATTCAATGAAGACTAGTTTTTAATTACTGAGTCCTCACAAAATTAATTATCTAGGCTATCAAGTATAATTGATTGGAAGTAAAAAGCAAATAATTATACAACATTAAATTAAAACAATGATCAAGTATAAAACAAGTTATTAATAAACTAGATCCAAGTAAGGTGTTCCCTAAGACTTGACTATGTTTCAACTTCACTTTGATTTAATGAATTACTCTAGTTCCTTAGAATAGTAACAATTACCAAATTATAAATATGTTCTCTCTAGGGAAACGTAATTCATATTCCTAAATTGAATTGACTGAAATCTCTATTTAACCAAAAAATCCTAATAATGCATTATTTCGATACATAAATTCTTGTGATGGGTTTTACCCTAACTTAGGAAGATCATGTAGTTATCACTTAAGTAACACATTCAACTCCCATCTTTCATATTATGATCCAACCATACACATCATCTCTTGATCTCAATATATGAATCTTACTTTTGAATCCTAAACTTTCATTCCCTTCATTAAAACCAATATAAAAATGAACAAATACCAAGAAAAAGAGAAATTTCATTAAGCCAAAGTATTAATTCAAAATATTACATCCTAGGGTCTATCCCACATATATTTATATCTCAATTAGTTCAAGAATAAACAACGAAAATAATACAAAATCAAGAAAACTTAGAAAAAAGAAATGTCTTTATGGTTCTTAAATCTTTAAATTCTTATTGAATCTTGTTAGATTTCTTGTTCCTCTTAAATATTTTCTTTCCTCTTGATCTCTAGTTATTTTGATTGACTCTTAATTAGATCTTTTTTTCTCTAAAACTTTTCTGTGCAAAAAGCTCCTTTTATTTGCTACCATGAACTCTTTAAATAAAACAAACCCTAATATTTGTTGGACTTTGTGTTGTTTTATCTTAAATTTTAGAACTTTTTGTGTTGGTGAACTTTGGTTGAACATAAGGGAATGTTAGTTTAACTTAGAGAAATAGAATGTTAGTACTTCAAACATGAACTTAATATGGTGGTGTGTTGGTGTCGTATTACCTAGACGAAAATATCTTTAAGAAATAGAATTGGGCAAATTGTAAGAAGACCAGTAACAAGGTATTTTGTTACTATGGCATTTTCAATCCTTTCTTCATATCTTTTAAAGTTGTTCTGAATTTATTCAATTCTTATCTAAATTCACTCATTTTTCCTAGAGAAGTTGAAATATGACTTTTAAAAAATATAACTCACTTTAAGTACCAAATCTCATAAGAATACCTAAAATATAAGCATGATGCCCTGAAAATCATGCTAAAAATAAAGTTTATTTAACACATATCAGCATCACTTGCTAGTATATTTGTGTGTGTGTATGTGTGTGTGTGTACATATTTATATATATATATATATATATAATAAATTATATACCACACCAATCACACACTAGCACCAATGCTATTAGATATAATTATAAACAGAACTCAAGTCATTAATGGTATATTCTAGACACCTGAAACCACACTTCAGATATATATAACTCTATATCAACAACTACATAATTTCACACTTAATAACTATAATATAGTCTTTTGAACCCATTAATTTAACAAAGCCCTAAATCCATCATAAATCCTACATGAGATTTCTATAATTGTAACCTAATTTCAATGCACATGAATACAACTATTAAAATAATTTAATTTTTTCATGTTTTATTATAAATTTTTGAACATAAGCATACGTTAATATGAATAAGTAATATATTGATGAAAAGAGTATTGTCCTATAAGGATTATGTTTATCAATTATCAAAATTAACCTAACTATAATGTTATTTGAATAATTAAAGGATCTAATCGAAGAAAAGAACAATTTAAAATAATAAAAATAATAATATATAATGATTGACAATCAATATTAAATGGTTCTAAGACTTCTAATTATTGATCAAGCAATCATAAGAATTAATCATAAAATGAAAAATTCAACATAAAATTGGAATAAAATATCATTTTAATTAAAACTAGTTAAATTTAACTATTTATAATCCGCCTACAATGTAGTCTTATAAAAGAAATTTAGAATATGATAAAATTAAATAACAACTTAAACATGACGTGTGTCACGATGTATGTGATAAAAAAAACTAAAAATTGAAAGAAATTTGATACTAAATTTTGTCTTTTTGTTCTTTTCCAATGTATTTTCTTCTCCAAATTTGGAAAAAAGTATTAGAAGTATATCAAAAACTTAGCTCCCTTCTAAAATCCCTAGATTCTTCTATTTATATTCTCCTTAAAATTAGGTCACTTTAAGTCTAAACTTTTTGTATTAATTTTTACTTACTAATACAGGAGTACTAGTCTAGTGTTGTAAGGATGCAATTAAAGTTTGATACATAGCAAATCCTCAATTATATTACAAATAGCAGCATAAAAGTTCTTGTAATTTGTCCTATTTTGGCATTGGACACAGAAATGTTTCTTTCTAGGATAAGGGCATTTATATTTCTAGGAACTGTTACTTTAAAAACTTATTATTGAAAGACACTCTAAACTTACATGAATTGTGTTAACTATAACTTGTATTTTTCTTATTTTCTTATTCCTTAATCCTTCGTTTGGATTAAAATATTCATCATATCTGATAGGAGGATCCTAACTATAGAGTAACCATATAACACATCAAATTGCTTGTAGAGTTTCTTAAAAACCACAAAATTGCCAAATGTAAAGTGTTGACATAGTGGATAAAATCCACTTATCATGTTTTCATCTTCATTTATCACTTTTATCTATCTCTTATAGCCTAAAAATTAAATAATGACCGACTTCCTTATTTTTAATAATTAATCATTGTGGGGTTAAGATATCTTATCACTTTAGTTGGCTAATTGGATACCATTTTATGAAAAATCATGCTACTATCGACTATTCAGCTAGTTGGATACCATTTTATGAAAAATCATACTACCATTAGCTAGCCAATGATGGAGATTTGATTAACTGATATCATCTCCATATGTCTTCTTAAAATTTGTAAAAGATTCTATTAATTTTTCATAATCCATTGAATCTTGTTGATTTATTATTCCTTTAAAAAGTTATGATTAAAATATCAGACAGTATTAAGGAGTAACAATAGAGTAAGTTCGCAAGTTTCTTTTATCAAATTTTCCTATTTGAGTTCAATATCACCTCCGAATGTCTTCTTACAAAATATATAAAATTTTCAAGAATTTTAGTCACTTTAACTTAATATTCCTATCAAAAGTTATGATTAAAATATTGAATAATATCAGTTTTAGCTGTACATTGGTCACATTTCTTCATAAAATGTGCTGGATTGAGATCATTCAATACTTTGCAACTTCAAATTTAATTAAATATTTCCTAAACATAAAAGAATCTTTCCAAACTTCAAATTCCATCAAGACTATAATGATTAAAGTCAAAAGTTATCCAATTAGTTAACTTATGCAATAATTAAAATATTAAAAATTTTGAGATTTCATACCTCCTTTAATTCACCTGGGACTCCAAAATCATTTCCTAAAATAAGCTTAATAACCTTATAAGATTAAAGTTAAAATTATCCACCTTGGCAACTCATGCAATAACACAAACATTAAAAATTTTTGGAACCTCACATGTTCCCCTTGTTTAAATAACTTTTTTCCTTAAAATTGAATCACTTTGAAACTCGCCTAAAACTCTAAGCATGAACAACTCTCCGTATTCTTATTTAGTATCTAGAGGAAAATATAACATACGATTAAAGAGAAAATCTTACTAACTAAGCTAAGCAACAAATAATAACTCACTCATTCTACCCGTATTCTACCCACTAGATCCTAGGATCATGTCCTACTTTAAACTTAAAGCTTTGATACCATTCATAACTCCCAAAACTGACAAAAAATAACTCAAATTAGAGTTTAAGAAAATCATAGACCCAAAAATAGTTAACTAGAAAGTTGATTATTATTTTTTCCATATGCTTATAAAGACTTGCATCTCTTTTTTCTTTTATGATATTAGATTATGATTCCCATTTCACAAAATCCTTCTTATTAATTTTTTTATTTAAATAGATGACTAATGTATCTTAATCCTTACATTAATAATCACTATCTTTTCTTTTCTAAAAAATTAATTATCATACATACATATGTATATGTTAAATTTTTATTACCTTATTCATATTTTTAAAAATATTTTAAATTAATATTATAACTATAATTTTGTCTAGATAATTTAATATATTACCTCTATAATAAGCGATTTCAAAATACATAGGTGTAAGCACTTTTAAACTACTTTGTAAAAGAATTACTTTAATATAAAGAGAAAAAGGGTCTTTATCATTAGCTTTTATATGTCATATAATATTATTTCTATTTTATGAGTCAATTTCATAGAAAAAAGTTCTTTTGTTTATAAAAGAAATGATAATGATGTAGAAAACAATTTAAGATTCATAAAGTCATGTCTATGAGTTTAGTCTCCTATTTTATAAAAATGAAATAATGTAAGAAGTGGCCAATTAATATTAAAAGGTGTAAGACACCCACATGGCCCTTCAAAGTCAAAGAAAGAACCTCCTGATGGACAAGTTTGGTCAGTTGCTTATCATGGTATTTTTGTGACCTCTAGTAGTATCACTCCAAAGTCGTAGACATCAAATTTCATTAGCATATTTCAAACACCACATATTCTACTTTCAGCGACGTCTAACCGCTACAGGAGATCAATGTGAAGTTGTTGTCTTCAGCATCATATCCTGTGTGTACAAAGGCATGCATGTATTTCATACTTATTGGGTAGCAAAACCTCTGGTTATCTTATCTTGAACTTTTCTACTTTGAAAGATCCTAGCCATGCCAAAATTGGAAATGTTTAACCTAGAATACTGGTTAAGAAACAAGACTCCGCTAGGGTCATTCAAAATATTTTATAGGACCTGGCAAAGTAAAAAGAAGAACTCCAATAAATCAGCAATATACAAATATTTAAAATTTAAAAGTATACTTTATTATTAAATTTAATATCGATACATAAGTGACTCAATTTATAAGTCCACACATTTAACAAAATACTAAATGATCATAACATCAGTTAATAACATCTTGCAAATGTCAACAACAATAAAATCACTAACAATAGTAGCAGTAATAATAAAATAGTAGAAGCAACAATCGAACAACAATATCATATTGTAAAACACCAAGAGAATTACACTAATAAGCACATAGATGATCATGATTCATGAAAAACAATATCTCTGTACATTTATAGATGCAAAATCATTAATAATACTATCAAGATCAATATTTCACAACATATCATTCTCGATACATAAAGTATCTGAACTATTCAACTTTTCTTGTGACGTTGATGTCCTCAAGTAGGTTTTTAATAATTTTAACTTTGAAATACTTCTCTTAGTTGATGATATAGTAATAGGTATAGTTAAAAGAATTCGATAAGTAATTGAAACATTTGGATTTTTGCTCCTTTACATTCTTTCTCCTTTATAATTTCTTGTTGCAAATCTTTATCAATTGTTTAATTTTTGCTCAATCTTACTCTTAATTCATTCCAAGTTCTCATACTAGTCATATGCTCAACACTATTCTCATGTTCTTTGAGTCTCTCACTAAGATGCTTCCAATCTCTAAAT
>JAOTBA010000002.1:22979337-22994457 GCA_025629845.1 Erythroxylum squamatum | reverse complement strand
GGTGGTTGTCAGTAGTGGTCTCTTATCGTAGGATACGTACCGGAATGACCTACGGGCGTTTCGGTGGGTACTCTATGATAAGGGGGCGCTACATCAAGAGCATAAGGGCATTACTCCAAATCTGCATATTTTGGAATTTAATTTAGTTTTGTAAAATGCAAGGCTTAGTTACATTTCAAGGATTATTAGTTCATGAAACTTTTGTATTTGGAGATTTGAGACATTGATGTATTGTGGCTTGAAATGTCATTAAGGATTTGTGAAAATTGTTACTTTTGATGTTAAGTTAAAATATGAAATTGTATATGGATGAGGTTGAATTGAAATTAGGTATACTTGATGGAGTTATCGATTTGAGATTATTATTTTGATTATGAATTATTGTTGCATTATATAAGTGAGATGTTATGTGAGAAAGATAGGAATTATAAATAATGAGAATTAGTTGTAAGAAATGAATTAAATGAAAAGAGATTAGACAGTATGATGAGATAATATTGAATTGTTATGAAATGATGATGCATTAAAGGGAGTGATTTTGGGACAAAGTAAATTGAAAGTAAGGTAAGAGTGATGTAGAAACCATTGGAAATTTTAGGTTAAGGGGTTATGATTCCAGGGGTTTCGTCGTGGTGAAACCACAAGGATCGCCACGACAAACTTTTCCCGAAGGGTCTCAGCAGAAGTTCCAGTCCGCTCGCCACGACGAACCAGCCTTTTGTTTCCAAAGGATTTTTCATTCTGAATGAGAGGTTTTCGACAGTAAGACGCTCACAGTTTTATATGAGCTCCAAGAGTTTGGCTCCAAAAAATTGGGACCCAACGGTTTTGGCATTAGAGTATGAGGATGAATCGATAATGGTTAAGGAGACTTCATTGGAATATGCTCAGGTTTTATGGTTCCGAGGTTGGGCTCCGGAAGTGGGGTCCAACAAGGTTTTTCAAAATTAAATAAATTTAAGTTAAATTATACAGTTTCAATTCTGCTTTAAAATAAAATTTAAGAAAAATGATACGTTATTTTTAATGTAGCATTTAATTAGAATATTTTAATTTTATTAAGAATTCTGTCAATTTAGAATCAAAATTAAATATTTTTATTTTTTAAAATTCTTTAAAAATTTATTCCATATTGTATCAAAGATATTAGAATTGAAAATGTACTTTTTAATGGTAAGAATAAATATGGGAACAAATTCTTAGGTTTAGTGCCTATTTGGATGGTTTTTTGGGGGGCCAATAAGCACTTTTCTCTACCACAAAACTCTTTTTTAAGAAAAACAGGTATTTGGCTGTAAAATAAAAAATCACTTTTTTAATAGATGTAGCTTTTTTGGCAGCCAAAATACAGCTTTTTAAAAAGCTCAAATTTGGAACTTATAAAAAAAGTGCTTTTTCACGTAAATTTTTCACATCAATTAATGAGTCTATTTTTAGTTCTTTTTATCTTTATGTTTTACACATAATTCCCACAATACTCACAAACTCATCTTCCTATTTATTATTAGTCAACTTGGATATTTATTTTGAGATTTATATAATATTATTTGACTTTTTATATGTTTTAATATTTATTTTTTATATTAGTTTACTTATGTTATAATCTACATAAAAGATTTGGTTAGATATATTTTAATATATGTTTTATATGGTTTAAAATTATATAATAATTAATATATTGTGCTTTGCATATTGTTTAGTATACTTTAAATAATTTTTATATGCATAAATAATTTTTATTGTAAAATAAAATATAGTTAAAATTAAAAGTACTTTTTATTTTTATGTTACCAAACAGTTTATTGTATGAAGTTCTTTAAAAAAAAACTCTTTTTTAAAAGACAGTTAAACAATTAACTAATTTTTTAGAAAAAAATTACAAAAAAAATTCTACCTAACATAAGCTCAACCTAAAGTGAGAGGATGGACGTTGAAGGAAATCGAAAGACTCGCTTGCATAACTGGACCTACACTTGTATGAATCCATAACTTTTTTGTGCAGGCCTGGTACAGCGACGGATAGGCTCTTTATTGACAGGTACACTTGTCTTTATAATAATGTAATAGGAGAATAACGCAATTGAATGTAAATGACAAAAAGTCATAGTTGCGAATTGCAATACCATTTGGAGTCCAGTCCAAGGATGGAATTGCCAATTTTCAATGCTCAAGACTTCAGAGCGATTAAAATAGATATGGTAGGTTTGGATTGTCAAATTCGGAATTGGTCTTCCACTTGGAATATGAAATAAATGGTTAAAGTAAGGAAAATATAATAAATGAAGACCGAGTGAATTCAGATGCCCGCATGACTCTCATCTCCTAGTCCTACAAAGCCATTTCCAGCAACTTCCCTCGGTTGAAACCTCCGTGATTATCCCCCCTGTTGTCTATTGATGACTTTGATATTGTTTAAACTCGATTTATCTGAACATTATCCCCTCCAATAGATAACCTAGACATAATTTGAGAATAGTTACATATTTCATTGAATTCTTCTGTTGCATGTGCTCAACTTGATCAATGGCATAAAAGAAGTCTGAATTTATATTTTGCATCCGAGTGAAGAATCAAGCAAAATACTAGCATCAGTAGCATCAAGTCTCAAATTCTGACCCGTATTACATTAGATTTTTCAGGATATTCTTAAGATCAATGACGCTCTTGTATTTAGCAAATTGTCGAGCCATTGCAGTGTACGTCTTTCTGGTTTGTTGACTCACAGCTTGGGCAGGTTTTTAAAAGATAATGATTATGCTCCTTCATAATATATGAATAATCCATTTGCCGTCTACCCTTCTCTTCACGACCCTGCTTGCTTTCCAGTCAATCGATTGTCAGCTAGTTCCATTTTCAGGATCTTGCTTGATCTATCTAGAACGCAGTCTGTTAAAAGATTTGTGATACTGTCGTTTTGTTTTGTAGAACGAACAAGCATAATTTTGCATCAATGAATACTTTTGGTAATTAATGAAAATTTACAAAATTATGACTTGTAAATTCTTTACACCTGGCTTTCTACTTGTTAGAAAACATGTTTAACATGACTTGTCACTTTAGCTCTGTTACGTTAACAGAAATACTCGAGTTATATTTGTAAATAATAAAATTTTAAATATTTAATTTTCACTTTGAGATTTTTTTTCAAATTACCTTATAATATATGTATAATATTATCTCCCTTATATAGAACCTCCTCGTTGATTACGTAATTCGGTTTTTAAGACAATATCAAACATCAAAAGATTGATGCTTAAGAAATTCGATTCGGACCAGATTGAAAAGGTTTTCCAATTTGGGCTTAAGCCAACTATCGGGCTCCCAAGTTTTCTGGTGTAACCAGCAAATCATATCCGGTTGACAACATTAAAATGGAGGTAGGTTATAGCATTATAGGGTAACAACGTGACAAAATTTGCGTATCCAAATGAATCCTTTCATACATGAGCACCACTTTGTTAGTGTGACAATTACTCCCAGAAATCTGAAGTGTGCACACATTGCCGGTGGGTCAAAATACACATCCTTTACTAATTTATTCCTTGCCAATCGACACCCGTTTCCTTCTTAATTTCCTTAAATATGCATCAAATATTAAAAAAGGGATGGTCGTTTATGTCGATCAATTGCCGTCCGAAAACAAGGCTCCAAATTCTATTAGGAAAAGGAAAATGCTTCCTCGTGGACTGGACCAAGCTTTGCTTGCTACCCACTTTCCCATGCAACTTCGTGGAAGGATAGGCACACCATTCCTTAACAGAAATGCCCACCAATTCTACATTGCGAACAACCTTCTCTTTCTTACCTGTACCTTCGGTGTCATTAACAGCCAAACTCCAACTCTTTCCTCGAACTCTTCTTTTCCTTTCCTGTTAAGACTTTTACCTCATTATTCCCTTTCGCCAACACTTCCTATCTATATCTATATATACATATCATACCCTGACCAAAGTCATCATATTTACAATCATCTTTTAAGTCATACAGGTGCTTTACAAACATAAACATATGGCTTCACGAAATGGGGTTGTGTTCGAGGATTTTTTTCCTGCAATGGTGGATAAACTTGGGGAAGAAGGCTTTATGAAGGAGCTGTGCAATGGGTTTCGCTTGTTGATGGATGGAGACAGAGGAGTTATCACATTCCAGAGCTTGAAGAAGAACGCAAAGTTGCTTGGTTTGCAAGGTATGGGAGATGATGAACTAATGTGCATGTTAAGAGAAGGCGACTTGGACGGGGATGGTGCCCTGAATGAGATGGAGTTCTGTACTCTTATGTTCAGACTCAGTCCTGGGTTGATGAGGAGTTCAAGAAAATGGTTGCTAAAAGCCATTGTTAGTGATAAGATTTAGAGTTTAATTAACTTGTATTCTTGTTTTTGGAAATAGTTAGCTAGGCTACATTGGTATTCTCAGTATGTATTTTCTAGCTTTCAAGAAGTATCTTAATAATATTAATGGCATGTTTAGTGCAATATAGTTTCTAATGTTCCTATATCTTTAAATAATTTGTTAGGAAGAATATAGCTTAAATTTTTCTCTTGTTTAAGTCATTTTGCAATTGTCATCGTAAGAGATTGTATACGCTATACCAGTTATCTGCTGCTGATAGATGAAAGTTCTATCCTTGTAGTTTATTTCCTCAGCCTATTTAGGTATATACTATCCCCTGGCTACAATACGTAAATGGGTTATGGAAAGAAGTCCCTTAGGAAATGACTCTAATTAAAAGCAAGAGAAGAAAAATATATAGTAATAAATTTGTTGAAGTGTGAACTAGTTAATTTAGTTAAAAGTCACTTTACGAATGCTGCTGAAAAAAAAAAACAAGGAAGCAAAATTGACACGAGACCACCCTGTTCCCATTGCGAGCAGTCAAAATAATACCAGCGCTATGTCAAACATGAAGGAAAGAGTTCCTAAAACTTTTTAACAAAATTGAAGGTCCAGGGCATGTATATTGTAAGGATGTACATGGATATTAGATATTTCCAATCGAACTTAAAGATTAAAAATTTTAGAATTAAACAATAGTATTAACTTTTTATTCCAATTGAATTAAAGTGCATCGCTAATTTAATACATTTATAAATTTTTTGTAATACTCAATTAGAGAACTAAATTGATTTATATTGAATTTGTCTAAATTAGTGGACCGAAAGAATTAAATTTTATGTGTTATTATATAAGTAATTGAAATGAGCTGAGTGGGAAAACCGTTAGTTGTATCTCACGTAAAACATGAGATTATATACAAGAGTACGTAGTTGTCATGTGTAAGGAAACTACTTCCTATGGTATCTCCTAAATATATGCAAGGCTATCCAAGTGTGATATGTACATAATTATTGCCTATTTACAATGTATATCTTCCTGATACTCCGCCTTAAGTTGGAGCATGCGGATAGCAAATGCTTAAATTGTGAACAAGGTTCAGGAATTAACATTGACCTAATGCCTTCGTAAAGACATCAGCTAATTTCTCTGTAGAACGAACATGAGATGCAGTTATAACACCTTCCTACAACTTGTCACGAACATAATGACAATCCACTTCGATATGCTTAGTACATTCATAAAACACAGGATTGGAAGCAATGTATATAGTTGTTTGGTTATCGGTAAGAGCCACGTAGGCTAATGCTGAGAAACATCAAGCGAATATAACAATGCATTGAGCCAAGTGAGCTTGAATGTCGTAGCTACCATGGACCGAATGAGATACCAATTGTTACATTTTGGTCTTCAAAAAGATAGGTGAGTGACCGAGAAATACAAAATAGCCAGTCAGAGAGCAACGGATCAAAGGATAACTAGCCCAATCAAAATCACAAAAATCATATAACTGGAGATCACTATCAGCACGCAGAAAGATGCGCTAACCAGGATCACCCTTAAGATATCACAACACTCGAAGGATGACATCCCAATGTTCAATACGAGGATTTTGCATGAATTGAGCAAGAATGTGAACAGAGTAGCAGAGCTCAAGTGTAGTAATCGTTAAGTAGATCAATCATCCAACAAGGCAACGATATTGAGCAGGATCAGACAATAGTGGACCAAAAGCAAGAGCAAGTCTATGATTTTGCTGAACAGGGAAATGAGCAATTTTAGTACCAAGAAGCTCGGCCTCGCCTATAATATCTAAGGCATATTTCCACTGACAGAGAAATATACTAGTAAAGTTACGGTCCACTTCAATACCCAAGAAGTACTTCAAGCCCTCAAGATCTTTCACATGAAAACACTGGCTCAAGTAGCTCTTAAGAGTACTAATTGTAGCAAAACTGCCTCCTGCAATCAACAAATCGTCCACGTAGATAAAAACACACAAAGTATCAGTGGTAGAATGCATAGTAAAGAGGGAATAATCAGCTTTCGTTTGAGAAAACCCATATTGTCACAATGCTGAACCCAACTTTGCATAACAATTTCAAGGTGCCTAACGTAGGTCATACAGAGACTTATGTAAGAGGCAGACTATACCAGGATAAGAGGTTAAGAAACCAGGGGGCAAGCGCATGTACACCTTCATCCAATTCGCCATGAAGAAAAGCACTATGCACATCCACTTGATGCAACTCCTAGTTCTTAGTGACAACAACATCCAGGAAAGTACGTACAATGACCATCTTAGCAACAGGAGCAAATGTCTCGATGTAGTCAATTTCCTCAACTTGATTATTTCCCAGGATAATCAAATGAGCCTTATGCCTTTCAGTAGTGCCATCAAAATGATATTTAATCTTGTATACCCACTTACACCCATCTCTAAAGCATCGATCTCTTGTTACATTGCGACACACCAACGAGGGTCCTTAACGGCATTACAATAACAAGTAGGTTTTGTCTCCACATAAATAGCTACCAAGAAAGCTCAATGATTTGGAGATTTGACTTTTATATTCATCATTGCATGTTCTCTAATCCATATTGCACTATTTTTTTTCTTTACCTTTAAAGTACCTATCATTTCTTTCCTCCCAAAGGTTATATTGACATGATCTGAAGGCTATTAATGCTAGAGGTTTATCATTTGGAGAAATTCCAGTAGCTAAAAATTGTGACAAGAATTACTTATGGTTGCACCTATTATTCTTGAGATGGCATAAATCTATAATTGACTTCCACACATCATTGGAGAAGTTATAGATGAAAAAGATATGATCTAAAAGTTCGATATTGTCTTTGCATGAGAAGTATATATTTTTTAGGTTAAGAAAACATAATTCGCTTAATGTAGCCTACTTCTCTTTAAAATCAACCACATATGGAATGAAATCTTTGGTTTTAAGTTTTTGTCCTAAACAATCTTGCTCCATCTTTTGTGTTCTCCTCTACTCAAGATTTCCTTATAAAACTCATTAGAGAATTTACTGGACCTACTTCTTAGCCAAACATATTCATTTTATTTATGGGTTATATGTTGGTAACAAGTGTTTAACTTCTAATGAAGCCTTACTTCGGAGGCCTTCCTCGATCTATAGCTCCATCTTGGGATTCTTTAGAGATATATTTAGGGGCGCTTGGTTCAAATTAGGTAACGGTAATAGAAATAAAAATGAATACAGTGAGGAGTGAGAATGAATATAATCATTATAATTATGATAGCTGGTTAGAATGAATGAATGATTACTATTACTATTGATAGTGGTTGGTTTTTTAAAAATATTCAGAAATAAAAGTTTGTTAAGTTTTTGGTTTACAACAAATTTTAATATATTTTAATTAGTTATATTTAATTGCTAAAAAAGAGAAAAATATATCATTAATTAATTAATTATATTGTAATATTATTTTAATTAATTATATTGTAATTAATTAATTGCATTTAATTAATTATATTTAATTATAAAAAGATTTAAAAAATGATGAAGGGAGTGTCACTCATAAATGATTGACATCTGACATTCCTCTCATATTTGAGGGATATGAAGGGATGTGATCCTCTGTCCCTATTTTTGCGTACCTATCCTGTCCCATTAGATCCAAGCCATCCATTTATGTGGGAGCCACATAAATGGATGGCTTGGATCTAATGAGACAGGGTAGGTACACAAAAATAAGGACAGAGGATTTCAGGGCTGATATAAAATAATACCTGAAAATTAGATATTATAATACTATCCTGTAATGATAATATATAACCAACCACTCCTTTTTCATTCCATACTTATCGAACCCTTCTCAAACTTATCACCCGAGCAACCCCTTTTTAATGCTAGATATAACTGATTATTATAGAGAAGTGGATTTTTCTGCTCATGTCTTCGTATGTGACATAATTGATGTAGCTGCAACTAGCAAGAAAATACCTAAACGTAAAAAAGGACTTAGGTTTGTCATCCCAGATCCTTTGTCCAGTTTTACTCTGTCTTATTCTGTCTCATGGAATCTCAGCTATTTATTTTGCGGGACCCACGCGGGACCCATGCGAGCCCCACATAAATAAATGGCTGAGATTTATTAGACACAATAAGACACCATAATATTGGACAGAGGATCTGGACTCTAGGTTTGTTAGGTTCAGTGGTGTACCTCGAGTGCATGCCTCTCATTCCAATCTCCACACTAGCACTTTGATTTGCTGATATGATTGGTGGGCACTGAATGTCTAATGAGTAATGGCTAACCTAATTCCCATTTCCCACCCAATAAAAAAAATCAAAGTTTTGAAGCTAAAAAAGTTGGATTAGATAACAGATAACATCTTTCGAAATGTTGAAGATACAGTTTTTAACTACTCCAAAGAAGGGAAAGCAAAACTATGAATATATGCAAGTTGCCCTGCGCCATGTGTTCTGTTTTTAAAGCACATGTTGGACTAACCACAGAAACAGGGGGACAAAAGGCGGGACAATATACAAGAAATAAACATGCACGCACAAATCGGAGGCTAATAAGTCTTATGCCCGAGGAAAAAGAAAAATGATGAAGTGTGAGCTCTGTGATTCTTTAGCTAAAATGTACTGTGAACCAGACCAAGCAAGCCTTTGCTGGGAGTGCGATGCGAATGTACATGGGGCAAATTTTCTTGTAGCTAAGCACTCAAGAACGCTTCTTTGCCATCTCTGCCAGTCCCTCACGCCCTGGACTGGATCAGGACCCAATCTAGCTCCCACTGTTTCGGTTTGCCAGAACTGTGTAAACAGCTCAAATTGTAGACAAGAGAGAAGCAACAACGGCGATGATGAAGACGACGACCATGATGACCTCGACAGAGAAGATGACACAGAAAATGATGGGAATGATGAGAACAGTGACGGCAGTGATGATGGCGATGAAGACGATGGGGAAAATCAAGTGGTCCCTTGGTCTTCTCCGCCGTCTCCACCAGTTTCAAGTTCTTCTAACAGCGAAAATTCCTTAGCAGGTTCTCTGATAGCGACGAAGGAGCTTCACAATCAAGCATCCCATTTTCTTTAAACCATGTTCCTGAAACTGTAGATTAGTTCTGCTTTCCAGCCAAGTATCTATACATATATTACGAGTGTTTTCTTCTTTTGTTTTCATTCTCTCTTCTTTTGTTTTCATTCATGGAGTTTCATATTGAAGAATAATTTTCATATTTCAGAAAGCCAATAGATGCTAATAAACTTGGCAAGCTGTCATTGCTGTTGGCTATTGTTGTTGTTATTCATGTAGTTGTCCTAATTGCTTATGTCGGTCCAAAATGTGTCTTATCGTAACTTGTGATAGCGCTCTTTTACAATGGAACGCCTCCAGCTGCTCGTTAGATTGAAGTGAACCTCAAGGGCAGTGAAGAACTAGAAAAGCAACAATTACGGGAATTAGCTTTTGAACAATGTTTCCTTACGGCGTACATTTGATATTCATCCCAGGTACAATGTGGGAGTGGAAACCTACTTTGGAGGGAACGTGGATGCAATCGCTCTGAGTCACTTCTTGAGGGAGAAGTTTTTTCTGAATTAAAATAAGAAAATAATTTGTGGAAAATATTAATTTTATAAGTGGAATGATTTATAATTATGTACATTCTAATATTAGACTTTTACCTTCACAATTGGATAACGGGTTACCAAGGGATGGAGGTAGATCTCCGTTCAGCCTCAGCCGCGGCCTTTCGTCAGGTAGAAATTCTCAGGTGCTCTTTTATAAATAATAATTGGAAGCTATCCATCCACCCGAAGAAAAGTTGGTTTCACTTCTTCCTTCCGATGCATGATTTTGGAGATGTCACCTATTCGTTTGAGCCTGTACCATCTGCCAGAAAATAATGTTTATAAACTATTACATGTCAATTACCTTTATAGCCGACTATCAAATCTAAACCCAGGACCAGAATATGTAAAGAGAGGGCAGTACTCGGCAGAAAATCAACTAAAGAAAAAAAGTCTCAATTGCATAGATGCACATTAGTCCATTATCTTCCCGACAACTTCACATGCCAACCACTGGCCATCAAGTAGAGTGAAAAGCCATCAATTAGTATTTCACACCTGTTGATTAATGAGTCAGAATCTTCTGTAAACAATCTGTAAGCCCCTTGGGATCGATGAATTGGTGGTAGAAGTGGAAGGGTCTCCTACATCTAAAAGATCAAGGGTTTGATTACGTTCTACCCTTTTGTTTTCTTTTCATTCCAGCACGACGTAAAATCAACTTGTTTATATTTTGAAAACAATCAATCTGTCTTTATAAAGATCGCTTACTTCTTTATTTAAACATACGGGAATTTTTAATGTTTAAAAATTATCACTATTTTTATAGATAAATGATGCTTTATAAGTTGATATGAGAGACATTTTTTTGGTTGACTTTAAAAACTAACGGTCGGATTCTAACGGACCACTATGTGTGACAACCCACAAACGGAAAATTTTCCTTGAAACGATAGCCACTATCTGGACATTGGATGAATAGAAATGAAGTTGTCAAAATCCTTTTATTGGTAATTGGTTTGGCTATTTCCGTTGATGTAGGTGGGAAATACAAGCAAAGCATCCATATACGTGGGGTTATGTCCCATTTGGCTAGCCGTCTAGTCTCAACCCAAATAGGGTTACTTCTTCATTGCATGAGGTTTGGACACTTTTTGTGCTTGTTAACATTCATATATACTCAACCCAAATAGGGTTACTTCTTTCATTGCATGAGGTTTGGACACTTTTTGTGCTTGTTAACATTCATATATACCTTTCAATGATTACTATTTATTTGCACATGATGAGATGCGAAAACTCAGGAAATTACTTTATTAAACAACTCAAACAAGAATCGATGGTAGCATTATATTCCGGAAGGGTTCTCTTTTTCTGCAGAAATAAGTAGTTGTAGCTTACTCTGAAAGGAAATAAAAATGAAGTTGCAAGCAATCTAATTTCTTATACACGATATCATCTCTCCCATATCCGGTTATTCTCAAGCCCCGAAAGACAACTCGTACTAACACTTTTTTTTTTCCTCCCAACATTACGCTAACGTCTTTTTACACGAAAACATTTGAAAGACAATTTGGATGCATCACATTTTCCATCGGAAGATCCTATATATGATAGTCAAGCCCTATTCACTGATAAGATAGACAAAGCTCGTGTATGTCATAAAAGCCACCCACGAAATTGAGATGTTTCTACGAATCGTAAAATTTTCCAGAGCAACTTTGGAACTCAAGGACCATCATCATTATAATTGTCGAGATCTCATACTAGGGCAAGACATTTTGCTGGTTATAGCTGAAATAACAGAATCACCAGACTGAGACCCAATTTCAATGTTTCTTGTCGTGAAAATTAATCAACTCTGGCCTGCTTAATGTTCAACTTCTTGTATTTATGCACCAGAAATATAAAATCAGTTAATTTACACAGTAAATGAGAAGCACCAGAAAGGCAAGATGGAAATAAGAAAACCAATAACAAATCTCCAGCATCAAAAGCTACAAGAGTCGAAAAGGTTTTCTAAAAGAGATTTCAGGCATTATTTATATTGCATGGTGCGGGAAAAGCGAAACACAACAGTGAGCATCGTAATTGACTGTCAAAGAACACACAATAAGGTAGTATATTGAATGGAGAAACAGCAATTATCACTGTCAAACCTTTTAACAAGATAGATTATATCATCTGTCCAGGAAAATTTTCTTCTAAACTCTCAACGTCTCTACTAGTCTCTAGCTTATTAAGCTAGTGGTTCCTAACAGTCTCCATCATCCACTCAAGAAGTCTTGTCCACATCTGCAACATATAGAAACTGCTGTCAACGAATACGTTTTTATTCAAGAGAGGATCTGAATTGAAAACCTTACTTGTTACAGACAAACATGTGGAAATGACCCAATATATGAGTTCTTGTGCCAAGCACATGAGCTTTGAGACTGTACTGGTGTTCCTTTTATTGGTAAGATGGAAAGCTCAAGTACTTGTTCATACTCGTGTTTGAATGTTTATACATGTGGTAGATCAAACAGGATATGGAACGAAATGTAAGATTGGGCAAGGGGCACACAAGGATTTGTTCATTTTGCATTAAGAATACTTCTAAGAAGGGAATAAACAATTTAAGCATTCTCATAACCAAAGCTAGCCAAAATAGAGAAATAAGAATAGCTTATGGCCCTCATTTTACTTCAGCTAACATTTGCAAGTTCATTCCGGTACATCACAGTTAGAACCTAACAAGCACAGGGGTCCTCTTAAAATCTCAGCATTGATAACATCGTTACTATATGAAGTAGCTTGGTTTATGGCTATTCACAAACAGCAAAATTCTCTCAACTTATTTTGATAGTATGTGGTGAAGCTTTTGGCTTTACAGATTTTTCAAGTTAGCTGTTCTGTGTCAAGTAGAACTGGTCATTTTCATTCCCAGATATACAACTGCAAAAGTACCCTATGTGTCAATAGTACATGCTTCTCTTCATCTGTTTTGGCTACAAGAATATTAACCATCCCCGTCTGACATTAGTAGAGATACCTGTTTTTCCAGCTAAAATATTGTCAAGAACAAACAAGGCATTTATTACCAAACATATCCTCTTCTGCAGCTAAAGCAATGTCAAACACAAGTCTGCTAAACACAATCAATATTGTACCAACGCCAAGAATCAAAGAGTGAAGGCTTAGTTATCACTCGTAGAAATAAAACCTCCATCCTTTCATCAAGGGTGCGCCTCACTAAGAATAAACCAAAACCAAAATACTACGGCATTTGCCCATTTTCTAGTAAAACAGGCCAAAAACATCTCTAACTATGTGTCTATTAACTGTCTTCTGCAACCGATCAAAAGTTAAAACTGTTAGTTGTGACCATAAGACTTGGAAAGGTTTAAGGCTTGAACCAACTCTTGAAAGCCCAAATGCATGCCATTTGATACCCACGAACAGTTTACTAGACCTGAAGTCGTGATGCAACAACAGGACTAGACGGCTTTTTACTTTCTTTGAAAGAGAACATACCTACTGAAGAAATCAATACAGAAACTATGCCGACTTACATTTCCAACAGTTACCAAGATGAGCATAACCACAATGCGTAATTCCCAACTTACTACATCAACAACTAATGGAATGATTGAAACAACTAAACATGACATAATCATGAACTATAAGATTATATACAAGACATGCACTAGAAAGCAATCTTAAAATTAGTTCAAACCTGGCTGTTTATCAGAAACATCCTCATCTTCCAGCTCCTCCACCTCCAACACACTACTGTCACCTGCCCCCTTACCGTCGCCACCGTCACTATGATCAGGAAGCCTCACCACAATCACCGGGCAAGCACAGTGATGCACACAGTAATCACTTACACTTCCCAGCCTGCCTCTCCCCGTCTTCTTCAAAGCTCCAAACCCTCTACTACCGGTGATCAGAGTACTAAGTCCCAACCTCTCCACCTCCAAGCAGAGCCGCTCCTTCATGTCATGGTCTTTCACTATATGAATCTTGAATGGAATATTAGCCTCAACGAGCGGCTTTGCGAGGTCGTTAGCTTTAGTGTTGGTGAAAAGATCGAAGTCTTCTTCCAACTTCTTCTGGGACAGCTCCAAATGTTCGTCTGGGTCGGTGACAACTTCGCTCAAATCCATTGCGCCCCAGTCGGCACCGTAGAACACGCTGGTGGGTTGGACGTGGACGAGGGTAACGGCGTCACCGGGACGAAGGTAGTTCTGGACTGCCCATTTCACGGCGAAAGCGCTTTCATCGCTGAGATCAACAGCGATACCAATCTTTCGTTGGGCCCCAAAAGTTGGAGTGCTCATCGGATATCTTGGGGACTGTGGCTGCACCATCACCACTTCAGCCGCTGACGACGGCGACGCCATGGCCTAGCTATTTGCAAGTAAATAAGAACAAAGAAAAACAAAAAAGAACGCACTAGAATTTTCTTTTCACTTCGGAATTCGGATGGGATTTAATCTAATTATCGATTGCAATTACAAGAAGGGGAGTAATTTGGGATTGTGGTTTTAGGATGAAAAGCATAAAGATTACAATTGAAGAGGATTTGGTTGGGTCATGGGCGTTAACTGCAAGAAATAGTTTGACTTACGTAGCTCTGCTTCTGAGAATTGAAGATTTTGGTTCACAAATGGTTGATCGATGTAAAAAATTAGCAATTGATCGACGGTTCTCTCGATGATGAAAAGTTGGTAGCTTTAGTTTATCCTCCTTGCAGCTTAATATATGTATCACTGTTGTAGCAACTTTATCAGGTTGGTAGCGTCGTATTACAATAAAACCAACGCAGAAAGGAGGCTAAGCAATAACCCAAGCCAACAGGCTTACCCATTACACCCAGGTCCTACGAGCCTTTCCCTATTAGAGATATCACAACGAAATTGTTCGAACCGTAAAATATTACTTAAACAAGGAGGGATATTATCCCATTGATAGAGGTTTGCATGTAATAAGGCTACCCTCGCTAGGGAATGAGCCGCCTTATTGGCAATCCTACACGTCCACTGGAAGGACAAATGAAGAAAGTGACGCTGAAGCGTATGGCACTCAGAAGCCAACATTCCAATCTCCGAACAATTAAGAGAAGGAGAAGTGATTGCTTGAACCGCCTGTAAACAGTCCGATTCTACTATAACATTGTCTATGTGTTTGGTTTTCAGCCACGAAAGTACCTCTCGTATCGACATCAGTT
>JAOTBA010000002.1:22901702-22912732 GCA_025629845.1 Erythroxylum squamatum | reverse complement strand
TGAAATGGAACACAGTTTGGTTTTAAAAAGTTGCCAATTTCTTATTAATGTTTTCTTATTGTGATGCCATGTGGAGTATAGTGGTGTTCGTCTGTAGTGTTCTTTTATCGTAGAATATGTACCGGAATGACCTACGGGAGTTCCGGTGGGTACTCTACGGTAAGGGGGCGCTACACTGGTACCTTATGACTAGATATATAGCGCTCATGCAAATAGAACCAAACTCTTTTTTTTATTATTAATAAATGTTTTCATTACAAAAGTAACTGGAAGAAGATTAAGTTATATGTAAATACATTTGCTTTCCAGAGCACTATATTTACATAACTCCAACACTGTCGATATCGAGAATTAGTGTCTAAGTTATGAATCTCCTAAAAACCCTTAACTAGTTGATCTTTTATTATGCAATTATTTATTGACTATTAGACCGTGGAAATCCCTATGGTATGCTAATAGCTCTCTCAATTCTAATAACAACTAATCCTAAGGTTACCAACTAAATTACTCAGGTTAAAGTTTATAGGATTATTTTACAAAATTGTTAATTCTACCATTAGGTTTGACCCTAATTTGGAGGATTTTTATTATCCTATCTCTAGGGTTGCATTTAACTCCTTTAAATTGTGATAGATTTATTCATACAAGGATTTCTCAATCTCCATACCATAATATTACGTATCTATTAGAACATTTTTTAAACAAATAATCGAATTAGAATAGATCAATCAAAAAAGTTGCATTGAATAAAAGAATCAATACATGTTATAGCATAAACATATGGTTCATCTTACATAGACACTAAAAAAAATTAGTAACACATGAAAGAAAATGAAATCAAACATAAACAGAAAGAAAACGAATAGAAAATGGAGGGTTTATAATTTTAAATCTCCCTTTTATCTCCTATATAACATTCCTTGCAAGGAGGAGGTTTGATCTTGTTTTCTTTTGGATCTTTCGATGATTTCTTGTTGTTTTCCACTTCTCTATATCAAAATTGCCCCTTAAGTCTCCTATAAAAGTCTTTGATCATCTCTACAATTCTGCTCCCCTATTTTGCCTCTAAACACATCATTTTATAGTAATTTTTAGGTTTTGGGCATGTACCAGATCGTGTATAACCCAAAATAACTAGAATTCATGATTCTGCATGGCGTGAGAGAATTACACTGGCTAATGCACAGTCATGTATCCCTTTTTTTCTTCAAATCTTTGTTTTATGTCATGTTTTCATTTGAACTCTTCTCTTTTAATCCATGAAGGCATTATAACATATAAATGCACTAAAACCAAATTAAGAACCAAATATACAAAAAAAAGTATTAAAAATCAAACAAAAATACATCAAAAATGGGGTCTAAATATGGTCAATTATGCATTTGTCAACCCTTGTTCATCCATAGGCTTACAAAGTACAAACCAAATCACTTTCTTCATAGCCACCATTACTCTTTGAATTACTCCTTAAAATACCTATCATCATCTTTGTAATTGTTTTAATGAAATTTTTCTAAGGAAAGATATGATAACACCTTCAATAGCTGAAGCTTCTTACTAGAATTTGCTACGTTTTGATGTGCAAGTACCTAATGTGGAGATAAAATCACTACCCTTTCACTTGAAATATGCATACTTAGTATAACTAGACTATCCTAGTGAATATTTTTACAGAGCTAGCTTTTGATCAAGAAGGAAAATTAGTTTGTATGTTAAGGGTGCATAAGAAGGCCATTGGTTAGATTATTACAGGTATTAGAGGAATAAGACCTTCAATGAGCATGCATAATTTTGTTTAAGGATGTCCTTAACCTTCTCGATGTTGGAGTAATTTATCCTATTTTCAATAGTATGTGATTAAGTCTAGTGTAAATGGTTTCAAAGAAATCTGGAATTATAATAGTAACAAATAAGAATGGGGAGTTGGTTCCCACTCGTTTGCAAACTTTGTGGCAAGTTTGCATTGATTGTAAGAAATTGAATTTTTTAACTCGTAAAGATCTCTTTCCTTTACCATTAACTAACCAAATGCTTGAGACATATGCTGGACATAATTTTACTATATTTTTTGGTGGCTTTGGAGGTTATTTTTAGATTCTTATTACACTAAAGAATCAAGAAAAGATGACCTTCATGTGCATATTTAGTACATTTGCTTATTGAAGGATGTTGTTTAGTCTTTGCAATGCTCCTGCCACTTTCCAAAGTTGTATGGTGAGCATATTTTTTGGGTATGTTAAGAAGATAATAGAGGTATTTATGGAAGATTTTATTGTCCATAGTTCTTTTGATAATTTCTTACAAAATCTTGCACTTATTTGGAATGATGTATCGAAACTAACATTGCTCTTAATTTAGTAAAACACCATTTTCTAGTTGATCAAAGTATAGTTTTAGGGCATGTTTTGTCTTTTAGGGGTATAGAGGTTGACAAATCTAGGATAGATCTAATATTTGCTTTGCCTTACCCCTTGAATGTGCACAAAGTTCATTATTTCTTGGCTATGTAGGTTTCTACTGCACGATAATCAAGGATTTGTCAAAGATAGCTTCTTCTTTATGCAAACTGTTACTACAAGATATCCTTTTTGAGTTAGGTAACAAGTGCAAGGAGGCATTGGACAAAGTTTAAGGAACTCTTGACATCTCCATTAGTGATTCAACCTCTAAGCTAGTGTCTTCCCTTTGAGATTATATGCGATAGATTTATAATTATCCATATTTATACCCCATATTTGATGTATTTTTTCTTGATATTTTATACTGTTATTGTTAAGTCCAGAAGACTTTACTTTTATTAATTTTGGTGACAATAAAATAATAATAATCTTAGAAATGTATGAACTGTTTTGATAAGTTTGTTAAGTGTGCAGAAAAATGTAAGTAACACTTAGTCATCCCAGACGATACGTTAGAAACAGACGATACACGTCATCACAGAAGATATGTCAGCAACAGACGATACACGTCATCACAAACGATACGTCAGTAACAGACGATACATGATAATAGAAGAAGCATGATAACATAAGAAGTGCGATACCAGACAAAGCGACAATATTAGACGAAACAAAAGGAAGCTATTCTATAAAGCCAGTTAGTTAGTTAGTTGGAGTTAGTTACAGATCTCAACTAATAACGGTTTCTAGAAGACTCAAGAAGCAGTTTCTCAAGAAGACAATTGAAGACTTAGGCTATAAATACTAGTCTTAGTCGTAAAACTAAATAACGTTTTTACAAGAGAGAAAATCTAATTGTACAATACTTAGAGAAACTCTGTACTCAAGTGAGAAAGAAAAAGAGTGAATACATTTGTAATGTGAAGCTAAAAAAACATCTTTTCTAGAAAGAGAGAGAAAGGCTAAAGCCTGGAGGGGCTAAGAAAGCAGATAAAGAATACTTTGTGAGAGAGACCCGAAGAGGCTCTGCAAGTGTAGAAAGAATACTTGTAAAGTTGAAGAGCATAGTGAAATCTCAAACAAACTTTGAGGACTGGATGTAGCCCAAGGCTAAGGGTGAACCAGTATAAAATTGCGGCGTCTATTCTTTAACCTTTATCTTTTAATTTACTTGTTGTTAGAAGAGTAGATAATAATTCTTGCGATTACGTTACTCATTGATTTTAGTCAAGTGTTTGTGTGATTATCTGAATTTTGTAAAAAAATTCAAGAAATCTCTAAAGATTAATATTTTTTGAAAAGTTTACACAATTCAACCCCCCCCTTCTTGTGTATTTTACATAGAATACGTGATTTCTATATTAACAAGTGATTTACTTCAGTTGGTATCAAAGCAAGGTTTCCAAGAAACATTGTTATAAAGTGAGGACAAAGATCCATAGCTAAATCACATGTTTTTGTAGCTGAAGGTGCCTCAGTCACAAGACCTCCTATATTCAATGGTGAAGATTACCATTATTGGAAGGACAGGATACGGCTCTTTATAGAATCCACACTTATTGATCTTTGGGATATCATTGAGAATGGTCCATATACACCAACAGACGAAGATGGCAATAGAATCTCTCGTGATAGATGGTCAGCTGATCAGAAAGCTCGATTTCAGTTAAACTCAAAGGCCAAGTTCTTTGTAAGTTATGCCCTAAGCAGAAGTGAATATGTTAAGGTTCATGGATGTGCATCTGCAAAGGAAATGTGGGACACATTAGCCATTGAAAATGAAGGCACAAATCAAGTGAAAGAGTTCAAGATCAGTATTCTTGTTCATTTTGTTCAAGATCAAAGATGAGGAGACTATTGATTAGATGTTTGGATGATTTCAAACGTTTGTTAACAGACTTAAAACTATTGGGAGAATCTACGATAATCAAGATCATGTCAGAAAGATTCTCATAAATCTTCCAGAAAGATGGAGACCCAAAGTTTCGACAATACAGGAAACCAAGGATTTAAACAAGTTGAAGCTAGATTAATTGCTTGGTTCACTAAAAATACATGAAGTAGAGCTTGATGCAGAAGATAAACCTAAAAGAGATAAATCTATCGCATTAAAGGTTAGTCAGAAGAATCAGAAAAATAGAAGCATATCTTCAAAAACATTAGAGATTGAAGAAATCAGGAATGATGATGCCAGTGAATCTAATCAAGATTCAAGTGAAGATGATGATGAACTATCCTTCATTTCAAGAAGGATTAGGAGGATGTGGAAAAAGAAAGCAAAAGGGAATGAAGATTTTTCTTTTAAAAAGAATAGCAAAGATGAATTAAAGAATGAGAATCAAATTTGTAGCACCCGACCTTCTTGAGACACGTACCTGACATCTTGAGTGATGTGCAAGTGCGTACCTCGCAAAGGCGACATGCTAGAACAGTCAAACCCTCAAATTTTAGTACTTTTTTAATAGAACAATATATGCATACGCGAAAATCAGTAATCAAAATTGGGCCCATACTTTTATTCATAAAACTCGGAATCACAATTATCATTACACTTTGATCAATCTCTTTTACAAAATATTTACAAATTTCACCAGTTATTACATACAGAAATATTCGAATACATATTGTACAGAGATCGTGAAATATACAAATTTACACCAAAAAAAAATACAAATGCAGATGAAATCGGATCCTGACCTCTATCTCTCACTTCAATGCAGTAGGTATATTCTTGTTTGTCTAACGGGGTACTCGTCTAAGCCTGAAAAATAATTGCAAATTTTGGGTGAGTTTTGCGAACTCATTGAGTGACCATCCTCAATGACTCACTCAATCACACAACACATACAGTACACATATTCACATAATACACATCAATTCATTAATAATCATATGGAGTCACATATAATTCACATTCGTTAGAAATATATCTCACTTACAAAAATTAATCAAATTATTCAATTCTTACATCAAATGCATATATGATGCTTATGAGACTCACTTTCAACTTGTTATTATTGTGACCGAGTGCCTATAACTGTCCCATATCTATTGTGGATATCGTCCTCTTTAACAATTGTCTCATATCTGTTGGAGATACTGAGCTCATTTTACATAGTGAGCCTTTGGAACCGAGCTCATTTTATATAGTGAACCTTTGACTTTTATACACTTTCTGAGCTTTACGCTCTTTTTCACAATATGAGCTTTAAGTTCTTTTTCAGTGGCTACTCTGGTCACAACAGCCTTTATCTTTCATGCATTCATGTAATAGAATGCATCAATCATAATGGATCAATTAGTTACTTTAACATGTCATCGGACCTTAGTCCGATATTCAACTTTTAAGTTGAGAATCACCTTTTTATTCATATGAATATTCACATTTATTCCTTTGGCACTAGGTCCGACATTTAACAATCAAGTTAAGAAATCACATATTCCGCCCAATTCACATTTAAGTAGCATTTCGATATTTCATTCACGCATCAAAAGTCTCGGACCTTCAATGTCCGGAATCAGCACAATCACATCAATCATATTCACATAGCATAATAATCATATCAATAGTCATTCAAGGTAGAAATTGAAATCAAAACAAACAATGAAATGAGATCATCTAGGTCGAATCACAGTATGCTCTAGATTAGCATTAGCTTCCATGACTTGGAAACGTCTTAATGCGGACGTTTATCCTACACATCATAATTATGCAATACACACGTTGCACACACGTTATGACTTTGCACAATTATAAGAACTCATTTATGCACAAATAGGTATATGGACTATGTACAATGCATGCTCAATGACATTCCGACTATTTTTCCATTATTCAAATCATAAAGTCATTCTAATATCAAAACTCACTTAAGTAACATTTATACTTAAGGTTTATGTCTCAATACAACCACTTGAATGTCATTTCATAACTCAATTGCTCATTTTAGATTTTTCCAAATAATTCGGATTGTTCTCAACCGTAGCAGTATTCTATACTTGATTTCAATCAAGAAATTGAAAATCTTAGAGACTGAATAAAAATTTAATTTCTTCACGTAATTTGTAGCCCTATTTCTCTAGTTTACTTAAAAATCATCTCATTTAGATGACTACAAAATAATATATAACTGAAATACCCAATCTTGTTCAGTGAAATCATACCTGTTCATACTATTCCAACAAATTCCCTCATTTTCCTTCAATCAATCTTTTTCAAATCAATTCATAATGCTACCAATTTTTATTTAGAGACAAGAAAATGTGTTAGGAATCTATTGGTTCAAGAATCACTTCATTTGGAGGTCGGATGACGAAGTTATGGCCAAAACAATCAAACATGTACAAATTTGGAAAACCCTTTGGGTGGCAAAATATGGGTGAAGTAACGAGGTACGATCGCACCTCTCCCAAGGTGTGGTCACACCTTTTCTTGTTGCGATCACATCCGAGGCTGGTTGCGATCTCACCTTTCTATGTTGCGTGCGCGACCGAATCTGTTATATCTAATACCTCCTCTGCGACATCCTTACTTGTAATGGTCATATCTCTGATATCCAAAATTTACATACTTTATACCATTGGAAAGATAAAAGAAATATCTACAACTTTTTTTAAGACAATTTTGTCAAAATATTCCTAAATCAATATAGTTTTCCCTTGAAGTCAAACCATACAATTTTCCTTACCCCTTTTTTCCGCTTTCCTTTCTTTTATTCTAAACCAACATCTCTAATTTATCTTCTTTCACTAATCCGACACTTCAAATTCATTTCTACTCTTTCTACTCCATTTACTCTTCATTCTCAACTCCATTTCAACTTAATATCATTCATAAATAAATTATAGTCTATGATTGATCATGAACTCTAATAACAGAACATACACATATATACACATTCATCATCAACTTACTACACATATTCAACTCCTCTATCATTATCATTTACAACTAACTATCATCATATATGCTTTTATTTAGACAATCCATGCAGAACAAAGTTTAACTTACTTGATTTACCCAAAGCTTCTTCAAGAGTCTCCAAGAAACCCTCGCCTACCACATCAAACAATCCTCATCTTGTTAAAGTAGAATAGGTGGGTTTTTCATCAACATGTTGGAGATAAAAAGGTGTTGAAGTCGTAAGGTGAAGGATGATAACACAAGCTCAATGTAAGGAGAGTGAGAGTGAGTGTGTCTTGTTTAAGTAAAAGACAAAGGAGATGGTCATTTAATTGGGTAAATCGTGGGTTATAAGCAAAGAGGTTAAATGCTTGGTGGTGTCAGGACACATGTCATGACACTCCCCACTTAATAATCAAGAATAAATGCTAATGCCATCTTGTTTATACTACTATGTATTTCTTAGAAATCAGTCCAATTTTCACCAATTTCTAATCCAGTTGTCTCCCAAATTTCAATGACACTTGTCATTAAATCTTAATGTCATATATAAAATTTTTCCACTACCATTTAAATCTTATTTCTACTACTATTCATCAATTGTTCTACCACTTGACATTTTTCCTAGTCCAAAAATACTAATTTCCAGAGAATTCCCAAATTTTTTGATATTTTGCTAAAATTCACCAAAATGGTAATCCAACTATTTATACTTCTCCCATTCGGTTTTTAATACAAATTATTCACAATTCTCAATATAAGCACATTTATAAACAATTATACCCGAAATGCCAATGAATGCATGTACAATCATTTTAATGTATGCAAAAATTCATATTCAGGTGCGTGTATGCTAACAATATGCATGAGCATGAAATACATTTTCTTAATCTCTTTTTGAGCTCACATGTACTGAATTTTAGGGTTCTGACCCTTAGTATAGGAGCGGGATGTTACAAGATCTTAAGCTCTCTAAGAGATAGCCGGGTCCTCACATGAGATCTCTCTTAATCTAAATTTCTGATTTGATTATTTGCATGATCTATTAGATTGTTTAACTTTCATTACTCAATCTAATTATTTTGTTATCAGTTTACTCTCTCGATTTGTTACCAAAGCATGTAAATACAACAAATAATCACAACACCTAATGTATTAACATAAAAGAAATTACATTAACATTAATTCAAGAACAAATCCCTAAAGAAGTTTAAAACATCATCATCAAACCCAAATCCTTCTTATATATTCAAAAGAAAGAACAATAAACATGAAATGAAAAGTCATTTGGAAGGGTTGGAATAGATCGACAAGATGGCAGCACTACAACCCCTTTTTCTCCTTTGAATCTTTCTCAAAGTGGCAGAGGTTGGAGCTCCCTTTATAGTTCTTTCTCTTTCTTTATATAGTATTTTCCATTTCATGTAAACCCTCAAGTTTTCTGAGTCTAAAAAGTCACACATATCCCTCAATAAGTCGCGTTCTGGAGGTTGTCTATGCTATCTGTCGCGCAGACCACGATCATGGCCATAGTGCCACGATTATGGCCTAAGATTTTGTCTCTCTGTCATGATTGTGGTAGAAGGAACCACGATGGTGGCAAAGCCTCCATGCTTCTGTCACGATGGCCTGGGCCTTGTTCTGGGGTTCTTTTGAATTCTCTCCGTTTTTTGATATTTGATTTGAAACACTAACAAACACATCAAGGCACCTCAAATACACAAAATTTAAGCACAATGACATGCTCTAACCTATAAAATACTCAAAACACAAATGTCTAACTAAATAACATAATTCTAACCTAAACAACACTAATCATTCTATTTAACAACTAAACACATACTAAACTACTCACTAAAACATTATATAACCTACCACTATCAATAGCTACGCCATGCACTTGCGGTTAATTCATAATCGACACACTTAACAGAAGTTAATCATTGCCTCATGCTTATATTAATTTTTATTATTGATTCTTTTTATAAAGATATCTAATTTTTCAAATCTTATCTTGAAGCATTTTGAGTTGTTTTGAATTAAGAAATTAAGTTAGAATATGAAAGGGAAAAAATGATTAGATAGATCTTTCATGTTACAACATAAATGAATGTTTTAATTATCGATTTGGATGAAAGTGCTTAGGATTTTTCTTACACGAGCCTAATTTGTGAGGTTTTGAGCCTATAAGCATTATTTATCATTATATTATGCTCCATTTCCTTTTGTTATGTGAATATCATACATAATGGATGATTCTAGAACTTGCTTTTATTATATAAATTAAGACCATAATTTTTAAATTAGAGGCATTGGGATGATAAAGGTACTTAGATTACATCAATTTTAAGCCTTTTTCTTTGATCTTATCATATCTTGTTTTTATCCTTTAGGTGTAACCAATTTTGAGCCTTATCCTTTTCTTTAGATTATTTTACCCATGATATAAGCCAATAACCAATTCTTTTTATTGTTATCCTTGTATTTATTTTTATACCCTAAAGGATTGTGTTTACTTGATTTTATTTGATTTGATTAAGAACTATAATGAATGAGGAAATGTGTGAAATTATGTACTTGATATTATATCTTCTCATTTATTACTAATCAATAATTCATATATTCTACTTGTCATTAAAAAAATAATCAAAGAAGAAAAAAATTATGTTGAGATGCTAAGATTATGACAAGGAGAAGAGAAGACACCTTATATGTTTTATACCTTATTTACATTTTACGTGGAGAATTACATTGGTTAAATCAAATTCTTATATAATCTTGCATATGAAACTTCGTTTAACCTAAATTCTACCATTTTCCATACCTTACCTAACCATATTATACCTTTATTGATATACTTTTTTGTTTTTTTGCCTCTAATTTATTTTACAATGGATGATATGTGATATGTTAGCAAGTTTATGGTTAAGAATCCATAAATTTATTGATTTAATAATCTTATTGGTATTCGCCTTAAACATTTCGACTAAATTGATTGGATCTTTGGTATGAGGGTGTTAAATTATATGGCATTTGATTTCAAAAAGGTTATCAAATTTTCATTTGTGTTAATGGCTTGTGGAAAATTTATCCTATGATTGATTAATTCCAATTATAATTTGAATTGATTCTTAAGGCATGACATTTAAAGTGTGAACAAAAAGGTTTAGATGAAGAAGAGAAGGATATTAAGAAGAATTTATGAATTGAAATTACTATTTTCTTAATGACAAGCAAATGTTTAAGTATGGGGAAGTTGAAAAGTGGTGATCTAGTCACATTTTTAGTCTTATATTTAAAGCATTTTGCTTTTTTATTTGCATATCTTTATTGATTTTTGTACTTAATTTATTCATATTTTGTTTCTAGGTATAATTCACTCAGTTGGAGAAAAATGAAACAAAATTAGACAAGTTTATGGTAATTTAGAGCTAGTTTGATTAAGTTGTAGAGCGCTACAAGATAGTCATAACAGTGTAAAAGAATTTGGAGGCTTGTTGAGGATTTCTTACAGTACATACAAGTGTAGGTTGGTGACAAGCTTATGTTGAATTATAAGAAGATCATGCTGATGGTACATGCCCGTGTCTATGTATTTGTTAGCTCTAGAAACCCTTATATGCTAAATTTGAGTTATATGGTCATCAACCCACATATGTTGATGCCTATATATCTCTCTATATCTAAAATTCAAATTTAAAAAGATAAGATTAAACTGTAAATGTGAG